>JAXCGZ010023548.1:0-35280 GCA_037179515.1 Halocaridina rubra
AAACCCCCACATATAGACACCCTCATGCACTCAACGACACCTTTGATTACATCTCCGAGGTATTTCGGTCGGTCTGTTTGAGGAGCAAACCTCTCATTATTATAGGCGACTTCAATGATAATCTCCTTCTTCCTAATAATAAAATGGGGAAATTAATTCAATCCCTCCACTTAAATCAGCTTGTGAATAAAGCAACCCGTATCACCGCTAATTCCTCCAGCCTAATTGATCTTATAATTACCAATACACCTAGTTTTATAGTTCACCACGATGTCCTACCTTGTCCTGTAGGAGACCACGAGCTTCTAATAGCTACAGTTAATGTCAGGAAGGAAAAGAGACCGCCAATTGTTAAAACTTTCCGATCTCTTGAGAATTATTCTCAAAATTGTTTCTGCGACACTCTTCTTAATGAATACAACATTTTAAATTCAATACTAACTACAGATTGTGTAAATTATCAAGTTTCTACTTTTACTGATGTTTTTACGAGATGTTTAAATGAATGTGCCCCTCTTACAACCAAAGTCATGACACGCCCTCCTGCCCCGTGGATTGACTCTCAGTTAAAAGAGCAAATGAAAAGGAGAGATGACCTCCTAAGGCAATTTAAATCTGATAGACAAAACTCCGAGATGGAAAGAGCCTATAGAAGAGAAAGAAACCTTACTAAAACAATGTTGTCCGAAAAGAAGAAAAATCATTTCAGGGAAGAATTTTCCAAGTATAAGGGAAATATCAAAGGAACTTGGAATGTTATAAAAAGAATAATTCCTGCAAATAAGGAAATCTTAGAAAATTCTGACCTTCTCAGTGATAATGTGGAAAAGCGAGTGAATGATTTTAATAAGTATTTTGCTGAAATAGGTAAATCCACATATGAAAAGTCCCAAGATAATAATGACTTGATTATTAATCAACCACATAATTGCCAGCCTCCAGCTGAAAGAAATATTATCAATAATTTTAGACCGCACCCAATCGATTTAGTCACACTTATTCTTATCATAAAGAACCTCAAACCAACAAACTCTTGTGGTTCCGATGGGATACAACTTCGCTTCCTAATTGACTCATTGCCAGTTACAGTATTTTTCATTTTAGTCATTGTTAATACATCCATTGTTACAGGCATTTATCCTAACCTCTGGAAGCATCCCTATATCATCCCCGTTTTTAAGAGTGGAGATACTAATAATGTTGAAAATTATAGGCCAATCTCTCTTCTCAGCATTCTGTCTAAAATACTTGAGAAGGTAGTTGCCACCCAGTTAATAAATTTCCTTGAATCAAATTGTCTATTATGTGAAGAACAACACGGTTTTCGGCCTAAACTTTCGACCGAGACGGCCCTACTTAAAATTACTGATAAAATTTATAGTAATATTGAAAATAAGAAAATATCACTTTTATTATTGTTAGATTTGTCTAAAGCATTTGACAGTGTACACCATCAAATTCTAATGAGAAAACTTTCCAAAGTTCATGTTGACTCATTTTGGTTCGAAAATTATCTGAAAGATCGAATTCAATCAGTTCGAATGGGCTCGACTCTCTCTTCTTCTTTAGATATCAGTTTTGGCGTTCCTCAGGGTTCAATTTTGGGTCCTCTGCTTTTCTTAATATATGTTAATGATTTACCTCAATTTATAAGAGATTGCCTACTTGTTATGTATGCTGATGACACCCAGATTATGCTTACTGGTGACATTGATAGAATTCCTGAAATCTTAAAAAGGGCTGAAGATATATTAAACTGTGCCAAAAGTTATTTTAACAGTAATGGTCTTTTACTGAACGAAAATAAAACTAAATTCGTTATTTTTGGATCAAATCAATACCTGTCCCGCATTCCTGAGAACATCAGTATAAATTTCAACAATGTTTCACTCTTCCCATCTAATAAGGTTAAAAATCTAGGAGTTATTATGGACAGTACCATGACATTTAATTTTCATATCGATGAACTACATAAAAAAGTGAACGGGACCCTTATTTACTTGAACAGAGTCTATGAAAGATTCGAGCCTGATTGTAGGGTAATTGTAGTACAAACATTGATTTTAAGTATTCTCAACTACTGTCTAAGTGTTTGGGGTTCCACGACTAAGACCCAGATGTTACGAGTGAAAAGGCTCCAGAATTTTGCTGCAAGAGTTGCCATAGGGGGGGTGCATAAATATGATCACGTGACTCCCCTCTTTGAGAGATTGGGTTGGCTAAGGATGGACATGAAGTTCATATATAATATCTGTCTTTTAGTTTTTAAAATAAATCATGGAATATTACCGGAATGGCTCTTCTCATTGCCAACAGTTAATCAAGTGCGTATCAATAACGTCAACACCAGATATCAGAATTCTTTTTACGTGCCCAGAACTTCCACTGATATTGGGGCAAGAGCCTTAAATGTAATGGGCCCGAGACTTTGGAACTCTTTACCCGCAAACTTAAGAAGCTGCCAAACATTACCCTCACTTAAATCTCATCTTTTAAATCACCTACTTAATAAGTGATTTTAGTCTCATTATTATCCTCCCATTGGGTAGACGAAGTGTACGTATGCATATTTTAATGTGTAAATTTTTTGATTTTGTGCTTTGCAAATTTCATTTGTTTTATTTTGACATTTTACATTGTAATTTGTAATTAGATTAATTATCATGTAATAGCCATTTTTGATGGAATAAAGTTTTTGACTTTGACTTTGACTTTGACTCTCTCTCTCTCTCTCTCTCTCTCTCTCTCTCTCTCTCTCTCTCTCTCTCTCTCTCTCTCTCTCTCTCTCTCTCTCTCTCTCTCTCTCTCTCTCTCTCTCTCTCTCTCTCTCTCTCTCTCTCTCTCTCTCTCTCTCTCTCTCTCTCTCTCTCTCTCTCTCTCTCTCTCTCTCTCTCTCTCTCTCTCTCTCTCTCTCTCTCTCTCTCTCTCTCTCTCTCAGTAGACTCCATAGTATACCACAGATATCCACCCTGCCTCCAAAAACAAATGTTATATACATCTTTATCATGATCTCTGTCTTTTTATTTTAGTGCCTCATGATGCTCTGTATTTTACTTCATACGAGTAGCCAAGAGATGTGGGGGTATTCTGGCAGGAGAGATCCAGCTAGAAACCTAATAATTGGGTCTCTGAAAGTGCGTGGTTGTGGTGTAAATGAGAGTAAGAGGGAGGTGATAGGGAGTATGTTTGTGGAGAGAGAGATAGATGTACTTGCAATGAGCGAAGCTAAGATAAAAGGGAATGGTGTGGTGACATTTGGGAGAGTGGTAGGTAGGGTGTCTGGAGTTGAGAGGGGGAGAGGAAGAGAGGCTGTGGCTCTGTTATTAAGTAAAGAGATGAATAAGTGTGTGGTAGAATGGAAGAAAGTATCTTCTCGAATAATAGTGACTAAAATGAGGCTGGGATGCGAGGCTTGGGCGTTTATGAGTGCATATGGCCCTGGCAGTGAAAGAGAAGAATTTTGGATGAAATTGAATGAGTGTTTGGAAGACTTGGGAATGAATGTGAATGTGGTGTTGATGGGAGAGTTAAATGCTAGAGTAGGGAATGAGCCAGTGGATGGTGTAATTGGGAAGTATGTAGTACCTGGTAGGATTGAGAATGGATAGAAAATGATAGAAATGTGTACTGAGAGAAAGATGTTGATTTCTAATACTGTATTTAAAAAGAAGGATGTGCACAAGTATACATGGGTCAGAGTGAATAATGGAAGAGTAGTTGACAGAGCATTAATGGATTATGTTGTGGTGAACAGGAGGGTGATTGGAAGAGTATTGGATGTGCATGTACTGAGAGCAGCTAGTGGTGGAATATCTGACCATTATTTAGTGGAAAGTAGAGTGAGAGTGGGAGAAAAGTGGAGAAAGAGGAGAAGCGAGAGAAGAAGAGAGGTGCTAAAAGTGAATGAATTGTATAAGAAAGAGAAGGACTGAAAGTGAAAGCGGAAGTTGAAGAAGAATGGGGCTGTTTCAAGGAGGAAGGTTATGAAGTGTGCCGAGGCAGTGTGTGGAAGGAGACTAACTGGTGGAGAGTAAAAGGAAAGGTAGTGAATGGTGGAATGAGCAGGTGAGTGCAGTAGTGGCTGAAAAGAAGTGGGCTTACGAGGTATGGTTGCAGGTAGGTAATGTAGAGACGTATGAAAGGTATTGTGCAAAGAGGAGGTTAGCAAAGCACGTGGTGAGGGAGGCAAAGAGAGAAGCAGATGTAAAGTGGGGCAGATGCTTGTCTGAGAATTTTGAAAGGAATAAAAAGATGTTTTGGAAGGAAGTGAAAAGAGTGAGGAAAGGTGAATATGGTAGGGAGGAGAGGGTGAAAGGAGCAGATGGGAAATTGCTAGTGGATGAAATAAAGGTGAGAGAGAGATGGGCTGAATATTTCAAGAACCTGCTAAATGAGGAAGATGATAGAGAGGCAGAGATTGTGGCTGTGGAAAGCGAATGGAGAATGCCAATGTTAGGCGATGAGAATGATAGAGAAATAACAAAAGAGGAGGTACGTTTGGCACTGAGAGCAACGAAAGCAGGTAAAGCACCAGGGATAGATGGGTGTCATGCTGAATGCTTGTCAAAAGGTGGGGAGGCATTAGTAGAATGGATGGTTAGGTTGTTGAATGTATGTTTCAGGAAAGGAAGGGTCCCAGTTTATTGGAGGAGTGCATGTGTAGTTCCACTTTACAAAGGGAAAGGAGATAAGTATGAGTGTAGTAGTTTTAGGGGAATTAGTTTCTTGAGTGTAGTTGGTAAGGTGTATGGAAGAGTGTTAATTGAGAGAATTAGGAAAGGTACTGAGAGATTGATTGGGGAAGAACATTGTGGGTTCAGGAGAGGAAGAGGATGTGTGGATCAGGTGTTTGCGGTAAGACAGGTGTGTGAGAAGTTTTTGGAGAAAGGTAGGGACACTTTTTGGGCCTTTATGGATTTAGAGAAAGCATACGACAGGGTAGATAGAAGGGGTTGTGGAGGATGTTGCGACTGTATGGAATAAGTGGAAGTTTGTTGAATGCAGTGAAGAGTTTTTACATGAATAGTAGAGCATGCGTGAGAGTTTGGAATGATACGAGTGATTGGTTTGAGGTGAATGTTGGGTTACGTCAAGGTTGTGTAATGTCACCATGGTTGTTTAATGTGTATATGGATGGAGTGGTAAGGGAAGTAGATGAAAGAGTATTAGACAGAAGCTTAGAACTAGTGGGTGAGGAGGGAAGGTTGTGGAAATTGAGTCAGTTGCTATTTGCAGATGATACTGTACTGGTGGCTGATACTGAAAATGAATTGAATCATTTGGTGACTGAGTTTATTAGTGTGTGTGAAAGAAGGAAGTTGTGCATGAATATTGGTAAAAGAAAAGTCATGAGATGCACGAGGAGTGTTAATGTTGGCAGATTGAATGTAGGAGTGAATGGGGTTGCTTGAAGAAGTTAAGAGTTTTATGTATCTGGGGTCACATGTATCAAGGAGTGGACGAGTGGATGTAGAGACAAATCACAGAGTGATGGAAGTTAGTAAATGTCTAGATGGGTTGAAAAGTGTAATGAGAAATAGATATTTGGGAATGAATGCAAAGAGAAGGATATATGAAGGTGTGATTGTGCCGACATCATTGTATGGAGCAGAGACTTGGAATGCAAGAGAGGATGAAAGAAACAAGTTAAATGTAATGGATTTGAGATGTTTGAGAGGTATGATTGGTGAATCTAGAATAGATAGAGTAAGAAATGAGGATGTCAGGCAGAGAACGGGTGTTGGAATGAAGCTGTTGGATAGGTTAGATCAGAAAGTGTTGAGATGGTTTAGATACATGGAAAGGATGAGTAATGAATGATTAGTGAAGAGAGTGTGGAGTGCAGAAGTGATTGGAGTTGGGTTAAGAGGGAGACCTAGAATAAGATGGATGGATGGCGTGAAAAGAGCACTGAATGCACGTGGAATGTCAGTGGAACAGGGAAGAGTGTGTGCAAGAGATAGGAATGAGTGGAAGAAGATTGTGCATATATGACGCGGTCCAAAGGGATTGCTCACACCTGCTAGCTCAGTGAACTGTGGTGTAACGGGTGTGAGGGGACTTGCCATTTGATGAAGCGGTGGGGGTAAACCAACTGCGGCTGTCGGGTCTCATTGCAGAATACCCTTGCCCACCTACCTTGTGGGTGACCCAAGCAGGGTGGAAGGGGGGAAACGTGGTAACCCTCTATCCCCAAGGAGCTGAGAGGAGTGGTTGAGGTGTGTATGTGGAGCGTTGTGATTGCTCTTTTCTTGGCTCGGCCACCCCCCTTACAAGGGGGAATGAGGCTTATGTCTATGTATGTATGATGCTAACCAGTAATTGTTTTAGAATCTTTTGATTACTATAACTTTATCTTTCTTATGAATCACAAGTTCCATGTCCTCATTGGGTTGCCAGTCATCTATAGCAAGTATGTTGCTTTGATCTCCGGTACGTTTTTGTCATGGCTGTATTTCTCAAAATTCTCGTCTCTTTAATTCTATTTTATTCTCTGTTGACAAGAGAAACACACTTCGCTCGCTCTTTTCTCCTTCTTGCTTTGAAACATGACAAAATCCTCCACCAGACAGTATTTCCCTTGAATAAAACCACCCGGACAAAAGACCCCACCTCTTCCAGACATTATCCCTATCCCCAAACCTAATCCAACCTAGCCTGACCTAAATAACCCTACCAACCTAACCCAACCCAGCCTAACCTGACCTAACCCAATCCAACCTAAGATAACCAAACCTAACCTAGCCTACCCTGACCTTACTGGTTTTTATTCAACGGGATTTCGTCTAGGGATATTTTGTTCACATCCTGTTTTGTTCAAAGTCTTTTATTTTATTCCGCAATGCGTATCACCACCAAATAGCGAATTATAACATGATTTTACACCTATGGACTCTTTACATTGTCTTTTATGCTTCTTTTCTTTGTCTTACTCGTTGCTTATATCCTTTTCTATTCGTGTATTATCAGCAGTGCAGCCAGATAATGTCGTGTGTTGTACATCTCGACTAACGGTGTTAAAAATTATTTAATGAAAATTAAATTGGCGGTTATAGAGTATATTTTTGTACTCCAGACAAAACAATAACTAGGGCTGAGTGAGGGAATGGAAATATCCCCTCCCTTCTTATATTTCTCCCCTCAAGAGATGAAAGGGAAGGGGTAAACTAGCTACGGCTTCTGGGCCTCAAGACAGATGAAATGTGAATAAGTGACCCCTTGGACTAGACTCTGTTGTCCTCCAATTTTGAATGCTTTAATCTACTTGTCAGTCTTCCCCAAACGGTCCGTGTTAATCTAACGCCCTCGTATATAAGATTCATAACTCATTATAATGAACTCGTATATACGACTCTCTTGACTCCCTATAATGAACTCGTATATAATACTCTAATGACTCACCATGATGAACTCGAATATAAGACTCTCTTGACTCATCATAATGAACTCGTATAAAAGACTCCCTTGATACACCATACTGAACTCGTATATAAGACCCTCTTGACTCATCATAATGAAGTAGTATATAAGACTCTCAAGACTCACTATAATGAAGCTGTATATAATGCTGGCGTCACACATAGCCAAAACTCCCGACCCAACTCTTAAGACCGCGTTCCGACGGAATCTTCGCTCAATCCTTGGAGATCCGGCAGATTTTTTAGCCGACAGGTGCATTCCTGTGCCTGTCGGAAGTGCGTCATACGTCTGCGTAAGCATTCCTATGGATCGTAATTGCAATCGTACGGAGTAGTTTGGACGCGTAATTTAGCGTACGTCTGATCATACGCAAACGTAAGTCTCATCATAGAAAACGGGAAATTTAAATTTTTGACCGTTACGACTGGGCCAACCATGCTCCCGATGCTCCCACATTATTTTATACTGAGAAGATATTAAGTTTAATATTTTACATTTAATAATGTAATAATGTTTCATCTTTGTCATTCACAGAATCCTTCAAATGTAAGTTGTATGTACTGGTAAGCGCAAATAAAAAGTAATTTGGTATAGTTATATTTGCCCTTACTTTTCCATTTATATAATTATGTTAGAATTGATCCTAGTGAACAATAAATATATGGAAAATATATATATATATATATATATATATATATATATATATATATATATATATATATATATATATATATATATATATATATATATATATATATATATATATATATATATATATATATATATATATATATATATATATATATGGGATATTTGTGAAAGTATAACCCTGATTTATATATTTGGCACTTCAGCTACTTATATATATAAGTAAATATATGTTGGCCATGTATGTTAATATATTTCATATATTTTGTTTGACACATTTATGGATTTGATTAATTCATATTTTGATATGAGGGAAAAAATAAATGCACTAATATCATGGTAAACAATAAGAAATTTACTAATATCATGCTAAAACAATAAGAAATGCGGCAAGCGGAGCAGGAAAACTGAACGCCCAGGACTGGGTTGTCAGAAATGAGACCACGCATGTGCGCGCTGTCTTTTCGTACTGCGCTGCCAGACGTATAAGCGAATTTTTACATTTTTAACGGTTGCAGACCCGGAGGACTGCGTATGCCGGGTAGGATCAATCCTCTGGATCGTACACGGGTGTACACCTTCTCCTACGCCCGCGTACTATCAAGAAGATCGATCTTACCCGTCGTACGCAGTCTTCTACGACTGATTTGGTCTTCCAAATCACGGAGATTATTGGGTGCAGCAGCCAATTATCGTAGGCCCTCCATGATGGTTCAGGACCCCCTCGATTTTTTTAAACTACGTAGGACCGTTAGGATTCCGTCGTACGCGGACGAAAAATTACACCCGATTATCGTAATGACGTCATTGCTGCCGGGAGGATTCCGTCTTTAGACGGTTTTAAGAGTCGGGTCGGGAATTTTGGCTATGTGTGACGCCAGCATAAGACCCTCTTGACTCATCATCATGAAGTAGTATATAAGACTCTCAAGACTCACTATAATGAAGTCATATATAAGACTCTTGACTCACCATAATGACCTAGGTTGACGACATCTATGTGACTGGCCTGAGAGCTTTATGATTAGAGCCGCTGATCTGAATACTATTTTTTCAGAATGTTTAACATAAGGTCATAGCATCCGAGAATACTGTATAATTTACTCACGTCACAAGACATCATGTTTCAAGTATTTTCTTTTAAAAGAAAGTATCTATAAAGCCTTTGTCATAGAAGCACCTGCCATTTTTCTCATGACTCACCCTATCGGATGCTTTTGCAAAGTCAAGGCAGAGTATGTTCGTGTGATTCTTTGTCATGATATCATTGTAAGCCGTTTTAGAGTACATCGACAAGAGTTATATTAAAGTTTAATGAGATAAAAGCCCATTTTTTTTTTCATCATCGTCGCCTCCAATGCCGTTCGACGCAAAGGACCTCATAGAAATTCCGCTACTGTTTTTTCCTAGTGCCTTCGCTTCTGTACAGTGTCATTTCTCTCTAGCCTCGCATTTCATAGTTGTCGCCGCATTAAGTCTGGATATATCATCTCCTCTGGTGCCGTGAGGAGCCCAATATTCACTGCCTCTTACTATTCTCCATGGGTCGGTGCGAAAGACACCTCCAACCCATCTTTATATCCCCTTCATTATTACCTCATCTAAATATGAAATTTCGGTAACTTTTTTTTGTGGTATCGTTTCTCCATCTACCTTACCCTCCAACTCCTAATATTCTTCTTATTGATTTATTCTCAGATTGACAGAACCTTTTTGGTATATTTTCTTTGTCATACTATGTATGATTCATGTCCATACACGAGTACATATTGTACTATACTAATGTATAATCGTACTTTCATATACAGTCTCACTCGATTAGATATTCACATCTTATTCAGCCTGTCCATTGATCTTTTTACTTTATGCAGTTTGTCACCAAATTCCCACTCAAGAGAGTCTGTATTGGATATCAGTGTTCCTAAGCATTTGAAACGCAGTTTCATTATTTTGTTTCTCTATTTAGTGTTATTTCATATCTGTTCATACTCAGTTTTTTATTATTTCTGTTGTTTCTGAGGTATCTAGTAAGCCCCACCTCACTAGGTATTTAATGCTACTGTTGAGCAAACTTTGTCAATCTTTTGTATTATGTTAAGTAAAATAACATCAGCGTGTTCTAAGTCTAAACCCTCTCTTCCATTTCGAACCACAATATTCATTATAAAATCAATGGGAAAGGCAAACATCACAGGTGACAACACAGTCCCCTGGAGTACCCCACTATCTACTAGAAATTCACTTGCCAGAACTCCATCAACAGTGACTTTGCATCTGATTCGTTCATGGATTATTTCAAATTATTTTACTTGAATACTATAATATTAGTCTGTGGACACAACCAAAATCCCCTTAATGAACGAATTCTACCTGAAGAGAACTTCTGATTTTTATTTTGTTTGCATTGCTACATAATATGTCATTAAATTTGAGCTGTGCAACTACTGCCTTTTCTAATATCAATTTATTATATATAATTATTTTCTAAACGTACTTTCTTTTTATGCGGATTTATGTTTCACAATCAGTCCCCATTCGATTTTGGGTGGACACAAAAAGGTTGGAGCTGGGTAGATAAAGCTGGTTGCCCTTCCTAGTGCTCCACGGTGCTATAGATCTCGCAAATATCGGACTTGTCACTTTCCAAACTGCGTGATCTACCACTGAGCTACGGCGGCCCCCATTCATGCTTTCTCGGAGTACGTTTATTTTGACGTTTAGAGTTGTTATTATACTGATAATTTTATTTATATATTTACAAAAGTTGTGTTAATCGTAGTATCATTTTTTTTATATATGTTTTGTTGCTTTCCACTGCGACAAGATCTGGCGAATTAGCATATCCTAAACTGCCTTTCTCTTTGTACCTGCAACAGATAAACATGTTTTATTCATGGCTCAAGATTTGTCCTCGTCTTTGATTCTCTCTCTCTCTCTCTCTCTCTCTCTCTCTCTCTCTCTCTCTCTCTCTCTCTCTCTCTCTCTCTCTCTCTCTCTCTCTCTCTCTCTCTCTCACACACACACACACACACACACACACACACACACACACACACACACACACACACACACCATTATTCAAGACTCAGCTCTTTAGGCTTATGTTCCTCCATTCATCTTATACATACTCAGTCATTCATTCCATTTATATTGAGGATGTAGAAAGGAGAGAAGTAGCGTCAGTCTTCTCCTAACCCCTGTCAGCTCAGCAAAAATGAGTGCCATAGACACAAGAAGAGGTACAGAGTGTTGTTGTTATTATTGTCATTATTATTGTAATCCAGTGTTAGTAGCCACCGTGGCTTAAGCGGTAGATTCCGCGACTCAGAGGCGTCAGGTCGAGGGTTCGCGCCCCTTCACGGTCTGAGGTTAGCAAGGGCATACACTCAGGGTAGCGATTACATCTGCCAAAACAAGTCCTTCGCAAGAAGGCAACCGTCCTAGCCCTTGGTTGAAAAGGGAGTCCGTGACGTAAATCCGGAACATTGTAATCCAGTGTTTATTGAAGGTAGCTTTCTCTCTCTCTCTCTATCTATCTATCTATCTATCTATATATATATATATATATATATATATATATATATATATATATATATATATATATATATATATATATATATATATATATATATATATATATATATATATATATATATATGCTCTCTATATCTCTACTCGAGTCTTTTTTTTTTTATATATCCAACGTTTTTGTTTTATTGCAGATTTTTTTTATTATCCTATTTTTGCTACGCTTTAATACCCACTTAATCTCGGGGGACAGTGAGTATCAGACTCAGAGAAATCGTTAGCCTTGTTCTTGATCATATCCGCATTTTATTTTATGAGTTTAATTCCATTTTCAGTTTATTGCTTTAATTGTATTTCTTCATATATTTAAACATACATACATATATTTATACATATATGTGTGTGCGTGCGTGCGCGCGCGCGTGTGTGTGTGTGTGTGTGTGTGTGTGTGTGTGTGTGTTTTATGGGTACGTAAGGAAATTAAGAGAAGTTTTTGAGATAAGTGCATAGTACTTTCAAGTGTATTACTTATCTTCAGAGGAATATGATTTGTACTAAGGGATGAGGCTATATATATATATATATATATATATATATATATATATATATATATATATATATATATATATATATATATATATATATATATATATATATATATATAAACAGGAGGAAATAAAATGGAAATTAGCAACCCTTCAAAGGAAGTCATGTGAATATCCATGTCACTATATATTTTATGCGTTTGGTGAAGGTGTGAAACCAGGTAAATTAGATACGGTCAGTGGTAGGAGGAAACGGGAACATATTAAACTGTAAAAGTAATATTAGCAGTGAACAAAGCACACTAAATTTAATAATAATAATAATAATAATAATAATAAACTAATAGTAATAATAATAACACCAGTAATAATTGTAGTAATAATGATAATAATAATAATAATAAATACGATTATTATAATAAGAATAATACTAACCAACAATAACAATGACAGCAGTACAACAATAAAGACAACAATAATGATATAAACATTAATCACGAAAAAACAGAAAGGCAAAACAATTATTATAATAATGATTATATTAGAAATACTAACAATAATATTTTTATAAAGCTAAGAATATAGTAATTTTGAAATGATATTAATAATGATAAAATTAGAGTAATAATAAAAGAAAAGAAAGTACTTAATATTTTTTTTAAGTAAGAATAAATCAATTATAGTTATAGAGAATATTATGTTATTTCCAAAACTATTTTTTTTCAAACTTGAATGAAGCATACTAGATAATATGGGATCAATTACAAATAAACCATGACTTAAGTTCATATATCGGAGTTCGGTTAAGATAATTATTGCAGATTCCAAGATGTTTCTAGTAATAATATCCTTACTTCTTACTAGGAGAGAGGCATTATTCCAGTCAATACGGTGACTGCAATCAGCATTATGCTTGAACAAAGCACTGGAAGACTGACAATTTCGTACGTTATGTATGTATGTATATTTATGTTGATTGACACGAAATACCATTGTACAAAAATGGAATTAAATGTTTGTTTGTTTATTTGTTAGTGTGCACTTGCACATAGTGAAATAGAACACTTTAGTGTGGAATAGTTGTGTTAGTTGTAGATCATACTATTTTCTATTCAAAAGTTAACTCATTAATTCAGTGTTATTGTATGTATAACACTAAAGAGTGAAATTGAAATAAAGCCCTTTTACGCAATTAAGGGTGTCTCCTGTTTTCTAACCACCGCTGGGTGTTAGGAAGGGCATCCAACATTTATTCCCCAACTCCAACCTGTTTGTGTTCACCTCAATAATGAGTTATAATAGTGCTACATAAAAATGCACCTTATATTTTGCTTCCTGCGGGCACATTCAGTGATCATGATGGCTATGGTTCTGGTTGTAGTTTTCGTGCCAGAAACCCTTCGTATGCTTTTTACATTTTTAGGAGGGAAAATGGACGGGGAGGGAATTAACCATTCCCTCTAGTTATGTAATTAAAAAGAATCAATCTCAGAATAGGGACATAATGTTCTTTTTAGTTGCTTAGTTTGAGACCGGGACATATGCAAAGTGGCAAATATTTAGAAATTTAGGTTAACCACTTTTCCCTAACCTCGATATAGTAATGGGATTGAGGTTGAACTCACGTGTTTTTATTATTATTATTATTGTTATTATTATTATTATTATTATTATTATTATTATTATTATTATTATTATTATTATTATTGTTATTATTAGTAATAATAATATAATTTTAATAAAAATAACTAACAAAAATAATATTGATTCGGTGTTTAAAATTTCGAAGAGAAATACATCAGCACATCATGGCCATTAGACAGTAAAAATGTATAGCTTTTTGGAGGGGATATGAGATCCCAAAATAAAGTAGATTTTATGAAAATATGGAATAAACGAAAAAATATAGAATGAGAAAATAATATTAAATAAATAAAGATTAAACAATATAATAAGACACATTTTGTCTCTTTAATTCGTCATACAAGCTTCCATTAAAAAAAAAAAAAAAAAAAAAAAAAAAAAAAAATATATATATATATATATATATATATATATATATATATATATATATATATATATATATATATATATATATATATATATATATATATATTGCCCAAAATCATGCATTGTGTAATATTTTGTGGAAATTTTAACTCCATTCCACATGGATTCATTGTCATATATTTTATGGTTATTTTTTAAGCCTTTACCGGTTCTTGATAGAACCTCACCGCTGGGGCATGATGAAAGATCGTGTATTAGCGAATTGGGGTTTAATTTAACCAGCGTGGGCCTTTTCCCAATTCTCCACACGTCTCCATAGCCAAATGGTTTCTCACCTCCTGAGACAGGACCCTCCAGCAATGAAGACTGTCGTTGGCTTCAGGATTCCCGGTCAGTAGATTCCTTTCCAACGGCGCTTCTCTCTCTCACTCGCTCTCTCTCTCGCTCTCTCTCCTCTCTCTCTCCTCTCTCTCTCTCCTCTCACACACTCTCTCTCACTCCTCCACTCACACACACACCACAACACTCACTCTCTCTCCCTCTCTCTCTCTCTCTCACACTCTCTCTCTCTCTCTCTCTCTCTCATCTCTCTCTCTCCTCTCTCTCTCTCTCTCTCTCTCTCTCTCTCTCTCTCTCTCTCTCTCTCTCTCACCTCTCCTCTCTCTCTCTCTCTCTCTCTCATCTCTCTCTCTCTCTCTCACTCTCTCTCTCTCTCTCTCTCTCTCTCTCTCTCTCTCTCTCTCTCACTCTCTCTCTCCTCTCTCTCCTCTCTCTCTCTCTCTCTCTCTCTCTCTCTCTCTCTCTCTCTCTCTCTCTCTCTCTCTCTCTCTCTCTCTCTCTCTCTCTCTCTCTCTCTCTCTCCTCTCTCTCTCTCTCTCTCCTCTCTCTCTCTCTCTCTCTCTCCGTCTCTCTCTCTCTCTCTCTCTCTCTCTCTCTCTCTCCTCTCTCTCTCTCTCTCATTTATATAGAATTTCATTTGAATTTTTTCTCTTTTGTCTTTTTCAAATAGTAACTATGCTATTAGGTATTTTTCGTCTTGAATAGAATCTAATTTTCCTTTATTGTGTTCGTAGTTTTTTCGGCAGCTTTGTTGATTAATGTAGCATTCTGTCTCTCCGTCTACGCTCTAAGTCTGTTAGATTTCCTGTCTTATCCAATACTGTTTTGATAATTTTTTCGGTAATTCTATTTTCATGCTCTTTAGCGTGTACTACTAAGTTTTCTATTGTCCTCTTTCATTGGCGGTTTTCTCATATGAGTTTTTTCGTGTTCTTTCTTTTTTTATGTTCTTTCTAGTTTCTTTCTGCATTGCTTACAACTCACAGGTGTTCTTGGTTATATTACAGTATATTACACAACAGCACAATTTTCGAACAGTATTCATTCACTTCAGAGTCCAGGACCTGTATCAGACCAGAGTAACATCCTCCCCCAAAAAGGTTGGGTTGGGGGGAGGATACTGCTCTGAAAGGAACATCCCAAGAGGATGTTCCCAATGTCATCGGAAGGCAACGAATCTATTCCTTAGAAGCATTTTTGCCGTCCCCCAAGCCAGCGATTCTGGTTGCGATGGTCAGTCAAGACTCACACCCGTTGAAGCATCTCCAGGTTGCATGTTTTACACAGTATAATAAGGCTTACTGTTCGAACATGACAAAAGACGAGTTGCGTAATATCTCCAAAGGGGAATTTACTTATATTTTAGTGTTGTTCGTACACTGATAAAGATGATCCAGAAAAGACTTTTTGTTTTATTTACATGTATTTATTTATTTATTTATTTACCTATGTTGGTTAGTTACTTTAATTCTTAATCTTTTTTTCTGAAATAATTTTATATTTATTCATTTATAGATTTATTTGTTTACCTATGTGTATTGTTAAATTTATTTATATCTATTTTTCTTATCTATTTATATATCAGTCTGTTATATATATATATATATATATATATATATATATATATATATATATATATATATATATATATATATATATATATTTGAGTGTGTATCTATTTTTATCACTTATTTATTACTTACTATTTTTATTATTAATTTTCATATTTATTCATAAATTGCATATTATTTGTACTTAATTCTTTACTATTTAAATTTTCATTTTTATAGGCTTTATTGCCCCTGTTGAGAAAGAGTTCGTGGACGATACTGTTCCAGTATTGGCTTATCCAATACTGTTATTTACACTCACTTGAAATAAATAAACCCCCTTGTAGGCAACTAAGGGGGTGTCTGTGCACACACGTCCCCCCCAATGATTGATTTAAGAACTAAATTAAAAACAATCTTATTTTGATATTTTAAATTTGGCAGAAATTAGATATCAAATGTTTAATATCAGACTATCCAAAAAGTGTAATGATAATGACATAATTGAAAAATTAACCTAACCTAACTAATCGTAACGTATGAATATAGAAAGCATTGAAAAACTATCTAAATTACCGTATAAAAACATTAATTACGATTATCAACTCATTGTTAAAATAATTGTCCGGAGTTAATTAATCTAATCTAACCTAACCTGACCTATGATTATGCAATACACTGAAACAATATTTAAAGTAACTTAAAGGAAATAATATATTTAATTATTTTATCGTTCTTAAAATGTCTTAATTGGGGTGATATGAACTCAGCTAACCTAATTAAACCTAAACTAAAATTATGATGAATTTCATGAGATGTTTATTCCATAATTGGGGGTGTGATAACATAGGAAGATTATGCTGAAGTCTTTTGCTCTCTCGGGTATTTTGTTACATTTGTGGACATCCTACAAACTTCGGAGGGATATCGTCTCTCTCTCTCTCTCTCTCTCTCTCTCTCTCTCTCTCTCTCTCTCTCTCTCTCTCTCTCTCTCTCTCTCTCTCTCTCTCTCTCTCTCTCTCTCTCTCTCTCTCTCTCTCTCTCTATATATATATATATATATATATATATATATATTTTTTTTTTTTATTTTATTTTTTTTTAAAGAGTGTGACACCGGGACAGGCACAAACTGCCCTCATCAATAAAGGCCCGGGCACGAGAAAATACCAAGACGAAGGTAAAGAAAAAGGTTAAGGGAAAGGCAGAGATGAGGTGATGTCACACAAAGGAAAACGACAGACAGAAAAAACAGTCAAAGTATAGAGGACCCAGAGATATGGAAGACTAGGCACTGAGATGACGATAGATCTGCTTTTTGAAGGATGAAAGGTCATAAGAATTAGGAAAGACAGAAGGAGGAAGAGAGTTCCAGAGTCTGGAGGTAGATGAGAAGAAGCAGTCGCTGCACCGACCAATCCGCAAGCTACAAATCTCCACGCAGTACCTGTGAGATGAGGCCGCTTGGCAAGTGTTTATGCGGCCTTGGCAGTGGAGGACTGATGCAACTCGCCAACTCACAGAGCAGCGATGGAAGTAGTAGTGATAGAAAAGCGAAAGGGAAGATACCTTACGGCGAAGAGAGAGAGAATCCAGGTTAGAAGTAAGAGAAGGATCATTAATGAGTCTGACTGCCTTAGATTCAACCCTATCAAGAAGATAAGTAAAGGAAGAAGCACCCCAGATGTGTGAGCAGTATTCTAAGCAGGGGCGGATAAGACCTTTGTAAATTTTAAGTAACTGAGATGAGAAAATGGAAGAGACAGTGAAAGATGTGAATGGGCAGATGTTAAGAGGGAACGATGCAAGAAAAAGATGGCAGAATATTTTGAGTGCTTGCTGCATGTTGAGGAAGATAGAGAGGCAGCTATACTGGCAGTGGGGGGGGGGGTTCAAGTGCCAGTAATGGGAGATGAGAGGGAGAGGGAGATTACAAGAGAGGAGGTGAAAAGGGCATTGTATGAAGCAGAAGCAGGTAAAGCACCTGGAATGGGTAGTGTGAGAGCGAAGATGTTGAAAGAAGGGGGTGTGACTGCATTGGAATGGTTAGTGAGAGTGTTTAATATATGCTTTATGTTGTCAATGGTGCCAGTGGAATGGGTGATTGCTTGTATAGTGCCCCTATACAAAGGTAAGGGAGATGTGTATGAATGCAGTAATTTTAGGTGTATAAGTTTGTTGAGTGTGGTAGGAAAAGTGTATGGTAGGCTACTGATTAATAGGATTAGGGATAAGACAGAAAATGTGATCGTGGAAGTTCAGAGTGGTTTTAGGAGAGGTAGAGGTTGTATAGATCAGATTTTTATAGTTAGGCAGTTATGTGAGAAATATTTAGCAAAGGGTAAGGATGTGTATTTTGCATTTTTGGATCTGGAGAAAGCGTATGATAGAGTTGATAGAGAGACAGTGTGGAATGTTTTAAAGTTATATGGAATTGATGGTAAGCTGTTGCATGCAGTGAAGAGTTTGTATGAGGGCAGTAGAGCTTGTGCTAGGGTAGGGAATGAAGCGAGTGAGTGAGTTACAGTGAGTGTGGGACTGAGACAGGGATGTGTGCCGTCACCATGGCTGTTCAATTTGTATATTGATGGAGTCGTAAGAGAGGTGAATGAGCGAGTGTGTGGTTGAGGATTGAGAATGGTAGATGGGGATGATAACGAGTGGGAGCTGAATCAGTTGCTGTTTGCAGATGATACTGTGGTGGTGGCAGATTCAGAGGAGAAGATGTGTCAGTTAGTGTCAGAATTTGGAATGGTGCGTGAGAGAAGGAAGTTTCGAGTGAATGTGGGAAAGAGTAAGGTTATGAGGTGTACAAGTTATGAGGATGGTGCTGGATTGAATGTTATGTTGAATGGAGAAACACTTGAGGAAGTTGATCGGTTTAAGTATTTAGGCTCAGTTATAGCTGCAAATGGTTGAGTGGAAGCAGATGTGTGTCACAGAGTGAATGAAGGTTGTAAAGTGTTGGGTGCGTTGAAAGGAGTGATGATGAATAGAGGGTTGGAAATGAATGTTAAGAAAGTTTTGTATGAGAAGGTGGTTGTGCCAACTGTGATGTATGGATCAGAGATATGGGGTATGAAGGTAAGTGAGAGACGGAAACTAAATGTGTTTGAGTTGAAATGCCTGAGGAGTATGATTGGTGTATTTCGGTTGGATAGGGTTAGGAATGAAGTGGTGAGAGCAAGAACGGGCGTGAGGAGAGAATTTGCAGCCAGAGTAGATATGAATGTACTGAAATGGTTTGGCCATGTGGAAAGGATGAATGATGAGAGACTGCTGAAAAAGGTGATGAATGCGAAAGTTGATGGGTTAAATGCTAGAGGGAGGCCTAGGTTTGGATGGATGGATGGAGTAAGAAGAGCCCTGATGATAGGAGGATGGATGTGAGGCAAGCAAGTGAGCGTGCTAGGAATAGGAATGAGTGGCGAGCGATTGTGACGCAGCTCTGATGGGCATCTGCTGTTACCACGGGGCTGCATCTTACAGAGGTAGCCCTATGTTGAGGGCAGTAGGGGAGTTGGCACTTATGAAGCGATGCATACTGTGGAAGAGCTGGGAAGATGGGCTGTGGCACTCCAGCAGTGCCATCTGAACGGTCGCTAGCACCCTCATCATTGCCCATAGAGCAAAGTAATCCCCTTATTGTTTCTTTATTGTTTCATTTTGGATGTCAGCTACCCTCCAGTTGGGGGAGACAGCCAAGGTAGATATATATATATATATATATAATATATATATATATATATATATATATATATATATATATATATATATATGTATACGATATGTATATATATGTATGTATGAACACAATAATAATAATAATAATAATAAACTTAACATTGAAAAAAAAGAACAAAATCATCTAAAAAAAAAACTAATCTTAAACATTTTGGAAAATGAAGATCTGCTAACAATGAACTCGAGGCTACGTTTTTCCCCTTAAGATCAGCTTTACTTTCCTCAGTCAATCCGCACTTAAATTATAGTGAATTAATGACTTAAAGTGTATCACAGAGGTTGTTGACTCATCGATCCTAATCTGTATATATACATCCTATGTCCCAATTATTATTTTATTATTATTATTATTATTGTTGTTATTATTATTATTATTATTATTATTATTATTATTATTATTATTATTATTATTATTATTATTATATACTTGTGTAAAAATGGGATTTTTTAGGACAATTTTTCCGGGTCATATTAATGGTCTCGACTATTGCATGGATACTACTCTTGAAGGGCTGAAATTGAAGCTAGAATCTAAAGTATCTCTTCAGTATCAGAAGCTCAACGCATCATCTCTAAATAAATAAAAACAAACACACAATGAACTACATAGTTAAATAAAAATTTAATAGAGCTCTAAATTACAAATACAAAGGTACATCTTAAACATTTCAAACACAAAAGTTTATTAACATCTTAATCATCCTAATCATCAGGATGAATGATATCATCCTTTGCTGTCCGTAGTTAGAGGTATAGCACATCGTCCACTTCTTCTTCATCCATGTCTTTTCATAGACAATAGTCTTCTGTCTCATCCAATCCATTCATTCGAAATTCCACATTTCTTGAATGATGTGACAACCGTTTCCACTTTTATTTCCTTCCATGAATCAACGCCTCATTAATGCTTAAACTACCGTTACATTTTAAGCTATTTTTTTTCTGATAAAAGTTATCAGTTTGATTCTCATTGTGTACAGGATAATACGGTAACTTTACCTACAAATGTTGACCTGTTATCCGTGAAATACTGGGGTCGACTTTTATACGAGGTCTACGGAAAATTCCTGATTTTTTGCGACTATTACTTGAGGGTATACTTTATATGCATACACCTGTCCTGGGGATCTGCACCAGGGCTGCCAAAATTATTTATGCTGAACGTACCAAAATCTTCATGAAAAAGTACCCAAACTGGTGAAAACGTACCAAAATTTGAAAATTATAATAAAACATTAAATTTAGTGGCTTTACTCAGTTTTTAAGTTAAAATGAAGCTGCATCCTCTTCTTCTTCTTCCTTATTGATGCAATACCAATGTTTTCCGTTCAATTTACGGCAAAGTTCTCGTGGAGGGTTCCATTTTGTGCAATCGATGTCCTCCAGCATAGATTTAGATCGCATTAATGCATTTAGTGTTGCAGTTTGCAAAGAATTCCTGTTTTTAGTTTTTATGTTGTTAAGATTAGAAAAAAATTCTTTCAGCAACAGCAGAAGAATGCCGTAGTGACAAGAGCTCCATCATGAACTTAGAAAGCAATGGATATCTGTACTGATCGCCACACTTTTCTTGAGATACCGCATACCAAAATTTTTCAGGGAGTTTTTCTGATTTGAAAGAAACATCTTGAACAGACAATTCTCTCCACTCCGAATTAATAAGTACATACTCTTCCTCTTTTACAAGATTGCAAACTGAACTGCCAATGGTATTATTGATTTAGATTTACCTTCGAGGACATGGACTGGATCTAAAGCTTCTAACAGCTCTAACTTATTGATTTACAAGCACAATTTTAAGAATTTGTAGCTTTTTTTCTAAAACGTACCAAAAATTGACTCTTGGGGCTGTCGTCGTACCAAAAGTACAACAAGAAGACATTTGAAGCAAAACGTACCAAATTTTTACGAACGTACCAATTTTGGCAGCCCTGTTCTGCACCGATATTTGTTTTGATTAGCTAATAAAGGGTCTTGTTATGGCTAATTTACCATCCAGGTACCTGTTATCTTTTCCTTTATATGCTTATTATAGTGTCTGTGATTCATGCGGATGTCAGTGTGTGTATATACATTTGTGAGTAAATGTGAATGTATAAGTAATATGTTTTGAAGATTTTGACGCTATCAGAGGCTTATCGTGAAAGTTTTTTTTTCTGCATGTGTGTATATGTGTGTATGTATGAATGTATATATTTATATATGTATGTAAGTAATATGTTGACTATTTGTATTGTATATTTTCTGGTCTATATATATTCATATATATTTGTATATTTAAATGTGTACATAGGTATGTACGTATATCTGTGTTCATATTTTCCTATGATGTGCCATCTAATTTAAACTTTATTCCCCTCTGACTAAAGGGGAAACCTTATTTCAAGGCCTCACAATGTACGTAGTTTTGTGTGTGTGGAAACTTTCCATAACAAGAGGTTAGGAGGTCACCAAGTTGTGGGGCTTCGTGGATTTTTTGTGGTTTCTTCTTCCTTATTATATTCCCTCTCAGTGTGGCTCGGTGGCTTAAGCGCGGTGTCCTCATATTAGAGGTCAAGAGTTCGAATCATGGAAGTCAGTCCTCGCGCGTGGTAGGGATGTGTAAATGACAGGAATGGCGTTCGTTTTTTCTCATCTTCTCCACACAATCTGTAATAATGTTTCATATATATATATATATATATATATATATATATATATATATATATATATATATATATATATATATATATATATATATATATATATATATAATCAAATAAGCACATTACCATATATGAAAACATGAATAATTTTTACCCGACTGGGACTTGAACCTAGGACACATAATTACTGTGCCAAGGCACTACCAACTACACCACAGAAGGTCTAAAAGGGAAAGAAACCTTACAGCTATATCTGATATACTAGGAATGAATGCATTCTATCTGAATGCCACTCTGTTCATATTACAATTTCCCCAACCTCACTCGTGGCTTCGTTTTCGCATTTTATTCAAATCTCAATCTCATTTGGGACCAACATTAATCAAATAAGCACATTACCATATGTGAAAACATTAATAATTTTTAGCCCGACTGGGACTTGAACCTAGGACACATAATTACTGTGCCAAGGCACTACCAAGTACACCACAGAAGGTTTAAAAGGAAAATAAACCTCACAGCTATGTATGCTATACGAGGAAAGAACGCATTCCCTCTGAATGCCACTGTTCATATTACGGTTTCCCCCAACTTCACTCGTGGCTTCGTTTTCGCATTTTATTCACATCTCAGTCTCAAATAAACACATTACCATATGTGAAAACATGAATAATTTTTACCCCGACCGGGACTAAAAGTCTTAAGTTCGAATCCCGGACAGGGACAAAATATGCTTCGTGTATATATATCTGTGTGTGTGTGTGTGTGTGTGTGTGTGTGTGTGATTACCTAATTGTGATTACCTAATTGTGTTTACGGGAAAGAGCCCAAAGCTCGTATCTTCCCGTCTCCTGATCGGTTCCATTTTTAGACTTAGTGATACTTATCATACCTGTCCTTAAAACTATGGATTGAGGTAGCATTAACTACCTCCTCGCTTAGCGAATTCCAATTATCAACTACTCTTACACTGAAAAAGTATTTCCTTACATCCTGCAAACAAGTTTTCTTCCGAAGCTTCAAACTATGACCTCTAGTTCTAGAGCCAGCCATATCGAAATATCGATCCCTATCCACTCTATCATAACCATGAAGGAATTTAAAGACTGTCACCATATCCCCCCTTACTCTTCTAGCTTCGAGTGATGGCAAGTCTAATTCCCTCAGCCTCTCATCATAACCGAGATTGCGTATTTCTGGCACCAGTTTCGTGGCATGTCTTTGAACTTTTTCAAGCTTAGCTATGTGCTTTTTCAAGTGCGGATTCCAAAAGGGGGCTGCATATTCGAGTTTTGGCCTCACATAGGTTACATAAATATTTCTGAACATTTCCTTGTCCATGTGCCTGAAGGCTACCCTTACATTTGATAAGAATGCATATGCTGCCCTTACTACGCCATTTATATGTATTTCTGGAGACAAATCTGCCAGTATGTTTACTCCTAGATCTCTCTCATTTTCTGTCTCTTGAAGTTGTACTCCAGCCACCGAGTAGTCAAGCTTGGGCCTTCTTGCACTTGTACCCATTCTCATTACCTTACATTTTGAGGTATTGAATTTCATTAGCCACTTTTCTGACCACTTTTGCAGATTATTTAGATCCTCCTGAAGTTCTCTACCATTGTTCTCGTTTTTTACTTTCTTCACAATCTTTGCATCATCTGCAAACATATTCATGAATGAATTTACAGACTCTGGTAGGTCATTTACATATACAAGGAACAAAAGTGGCCCTAAAACTGAACCCTGTGGGACTCCACTACTAACTCTTCTCCATTCAGACACTGAGTGTCTTACTCTAACCCTCTGTTCCCTTCCTTCTAAGTAAGTTTTTATCCATTCCAAGACATTTCCACCTATTCTAGCCATTGATTGCAGCTTCTTAATAAGTCTCCCATGTGGAACAGTGTCAAACGCTTTCTGTGTGTGTGTGTGTGTGTGTGTGTGTGTGTGTGTGTGTGTGTGTGTGTGTGTGTGTGTGTGTGTGTGTGTGTGTGTGTGTGTGTGTGTGTGTGTGTGTGTGTGTGTGTGTGTGTGTGTGTGTGTGTGTGTGTGTGTGTGTGTGTGTGTGTGTGTGTGTGTGTGTGTGTGTGTGTGTGTGTGTGTGTGTGTGTGTGTGTGTGTGTGTGTGTGTGTGTGTGTGTGTGTGTGTGTGTGTGTGTGTGTGTGTGTGTGTGTGTGTGTGTGTGTGTGTGTGTGTGTGTGTGTGTGTGTGTGTGTGTGTGTGTGTGTGTGTGTGTGTGTGTGTGTGTGTGTGTGTGTGTGTGTGTGTGTGTGTGTGTGTGTGTGTGTGTGTGTGTGTGTGTGTGTGTGTGTGTGTGTGTGTGTGTGTGTGTGTGTGTGTGTGTGTGTGTGTGTGTGTGTGTGTGTGTGTGTGTGTGTGTGTGTGTGTGTGTGTGTGTGTGTGTGTGTGTGTGTGTGTGTGTGTGTGTGTGTGTGTGTGTGTGTGTGTGTGTGTGTGTGTGTGTGTGTGTGTGTGTGTGTGTGTGTGTGTGTGTGTGTGTGTGTGTGTGTGTGTGTGTGTGTGTGTGTGTGTGTGTGTGTGTGTGTGTGTGTGTGTGTGTGTGTGTGTGTGTGTGTGTGTGTGTGTGTGTGTGTGTGTGTGTGTGTGTGTGTGTGTGTGTGTGTGTGTGTGTGTGTGTGTGTGTGTGTGTGTGTGTGTGTGTGTGTGTGTGTGTGTGTGTGTGTGTGTGTGTGTGTGTGTGTGTGTGTGTGTGTGTGTGTGTGTGTGTGTGTGTGTGTGTGTGTGTGTGTGTGTGTGTGTGTGTGTGTGTGTGTGTGTGTGTGTGTGTGTGTGTGTGTGTGTGTGTGTGTGTGTGTGTGTGTGTGTGTGTGTGTGTGTGTGTGTGTGTGTGTGTGTGTGTGTGTGTGTGTGTGTGTGTGTGTGTGTGTGTGTGTGTGTGTGTGTGTGTGTGTGTGTGTGTGTGTTTTTTTTTTTTAAGCTATTAGGAGAGCATCCTTGTTCATTTGTTTACGAGTCCCAAGCCCAGATTTATTTAGAGAGTTTTGTTAGAAAAGGCATCCGACCTCAAAGCCTGGAGCCTAAACCGCCACTAATTTCCAAGGGGATAAAGAAAAGCAGCGACTCCATATGAACTTGCGAAGATATGCAGAGAGAGATAAAGCAAGTATCCTTTCCTGTTTGTCTCTATTCCTATGAGCTGTAGCCTTTTTTTCTTGGATATTTTTCTTTATCTTTGTTACTTTCACCGTTCCTCTAACACGGTCATTTCTCATTCTATCCGTTTTTGTAAGTTTCGTTGGTCTTCCTCTTCTCGTTTTCCCTTTTGCAGTTTTTAATCTCATATTTTCTCATTTCCCGCCATATTGCTTGTCCCCTCGGATCAAGTGTCCATACCAGTGTAGCCTTTCCCCTTGGATTTTTCTCCTTACTTTTGTTACTGCCACTGTGTCCTCTAACACTGATTTATCATTCTATTCATTTTTGTAACTCTTTCTATGGTCTTTCTCTTCTTCCTTGCCATTTTGCACTTTTAAGCTCATTTTTACTCTTTTCCCACTGTGTTGCTCGTCCCTTCGAGCCTCATGTCCATACCAGTGTAATCTTTTCACTGGGATTTATCCCCATGCCTCTAAACACTTTCACCGTTCGTCTAATTGTAATTTTCCTTTTTGTAACTATTTTTTTTTAACTCTATATTCATGTCAACATTCTCATCTCTACGACTTAGAGAAATATTTATGCTTGAGTCAATGATAATCCGGCAGGATTTTAATCCATGTCATGCCTCCAACTTACGAAGTTTTAAAAAGACTGTCATTTCCAGTGACATTTTCTTCGAAATTGTGATTATAAACTGACATCCTCTCTCTTACTTTCATGGAAAGTCAAGAAGAAGAATTCTTAAAAGTTTTCCTTTGAATTTTTGTTTTCAAATATTCTCAAAGGTTTTTGTGATTCATATTAATATTAAAAAAAAGTTTTGTATGTATGACTTTTTCCAAGATGGGGGATTGCGTCATTCCTTTGGGGGACTCAAGCTGTACTGCTGTAGATTGTCCTTCACGCTAATCTTTGCTACAACCTTTGCAAAAGAGCAAGAAGGAGAAGGTAATTGCGTCCCTTTATTAGGTAGTGATTGGCAGCACTGGTGGCTTATTGAGTACACTACTAGATGTTTGGGGTTATTGACGAAATAGTATCTTCAAACATGCATCCCCTGTAATAGAATATAAGGAGAGAGTAGTGGTGTCCCTCCTTTGTTGGTAACCGGTATCATTTCAGCGAGTTGAACAGTTGATGTGTTGAGTTAGTATTGGAACAGTACCCTCATGTGATTCTAACTTTGTTAGGCAGTATTGACCGTCTTGAAGATCTGATGAAAATACACACACACACACACATATGCTTCTATACTGTATATACATACATACATATGAATAATTATATACATATATATACACATGCATGCATGCGTACACATGCACGTACTTACGTACATGCATACGTGCTTGCGTGTGTGTATATGTATGTATGTCTGGATACATGTATGTATGTACATATATGTACGGAGAGTATACTGATATTGTGGATAGCCCTTTAATATTAAAGTGGATCAGTGATACAACATTAGGGTCAATGCTATAGCGGTATGTTCACGACCGTGGACTTCGTTACTTAATTCCTTGAGAAATCTCAAATGATGCTCTCGGACATATACAGTGGGCGTAATCTCCATGGTAATGGGGATGGCGGAGTCAGCACACATTCATCAGAAGCTAATGCACCCCAGTAACCCATTTCACCTGCTTTGGGATAAAAGGTCACCACGACTTTCTATTCACAACCACACTGGGTCATCCACAGGGTAAGTGGGCAGGTACGTCTTCCATTATGATTACGAAATAGTTGGTCGTGAAATCTGAGAACTTGAGAAAGTTAACTTTTTTTTTTTAAGTTGGCTGATTCTAAGTTTATTTACTGGACTTAGTTGAGTTTGTAGGTGTTAAGTGATTTATATTTGATAAGCTGAAGCTACCTCAAATATTTAGTCATAAGATTCTTGCCCACAAACTCAGTGGGTAAGCCAAGCAATGTGGGTTTGAATTATGGCAGCCTCTGTCCCAAAGACTTATGAGGAGTGATAAGGGTGAATTGGCTTCTGGTGAATGTGTGTGATTTGACTTGGCCACCCCACGACAATGGAGACTACGACCATTGTATATGTATGTATGTGTGTACATACGTACGAACATATGTATGGTCGTTTGTATGTATGTATGTATATATTGTAAAGAAGTTGTGAAAACTTATATTCGTGGGTCCTAAGCTTTGTTTATAAGTACTTAGATTGTGACCGGTGTTTGTAAAGCTTAGATTGTGTATTTTCAAAGCTGAATGTGCCTGTAGTTTGTGAATGTCAAGTTTTGTTTATTTAAATATAATTTTGAAGACTTTGCTCGTAGGTTAAGCTTGCCAAACGTTTTGTTTTAAAAATGTTATGATATTAAGTTATGAAGAACATTTTGTTATTACGTTATGATTTTTAGTTATGAATACTTAGCTTGTGGTGTAGCCACCGTGGCTCAAGCGGTAGCGTCCTCGACTCAGAGGCGTCAGGTCGAGGGTTCGCGCCCCGTCACGGTCTGAGGTTAGCAAGATCATGCACTCAGGGTAACGATTATCTGCCAAAACAAGTCTTTTGCAAGAAGGGAACCGTCCTAGCACTTGGTAGCAAAGGGAGTCCGTGACGTTAAACCGGAACAAAAATACTTAGCTTGTTTTGTTTGCCTGGTTTAAATTCTACTCGAACTCGGCTCTTTCATCTCACACAACAAGTTCAATCCTTAAGGTGTTCAGATGTCAATACAATCTTCCTCGTCAACACAACCGTTGCTATCAAAGAGCTCAATTCAAGAAAGTAAACAAAAATAGTTTCCAAAAATAACGGAAATTCTTATTTCAGTTGTTTTTTCTTACTAAACTTCAGCCGGTAATATTTCAGAACTGCAACAAGTTAAGTTCAACTCACCACCACCAGATGGTCCTACTATCGTTTCTGGTGATCAGAAAAAAATGAAAAGAGAAGGTCAAAAACAACACTCAAGTATACTCATAAACAACACAGCGAAAATATTTCAAATCTTATAAAGCGAGACTTAAAAACATAAAAATTTAATAACTTTTCGTTCGTTCCATCTCCAGCTGCCAGGTTTTGCGATCATCGTCATCGAGACGAAAGCGTTGAACAGCAAACGTTTCATATTTATAAACTGTAATAACATCAGCTCAGCAAATTGTCAGAACTATGTTTGACCATTTTCGTTGCCATTTAGCTAATGCATATTAAGTCTTTCTGCTAAAACAATCCTGGCTGATGCGAGTTCTACCATACCGTGGGGCGTTTGTTAGGGCATCGAGCCTTAATTCCCCCTTATAGCTCCAGTTTGTCTGTGTCCACCCTTATTCGAATTGAAACTAAATGTGACACTTGGAACAGTAAAAGTTTTTCTGAAGTTTCCAAAACTTATCTTGTGTTTAATTTCGATGTTGTTTATTTAAATAATAATTTGAACTTAGTTCGTATACAATTTCCTTTCCTTTAACGAGAAAAATGGTTGTAAACCCTGACAGTATCAAGATACGAACGTATTTTAAGACCACTGTTGCTCAGTGGTAGAGAGCACGAGTCGGGAAAGCTGCTAACTTTGGGTTGAATCCCATCGCAGGGCGTTATAGGGAGGGCATCTAGCCTTAATCCTCTGAGGTCCAATATATCTGTGTCCATCGCCATTGGACTAATTGTGACACAATTTATGCATTTAATAATAACCAAAGTTTTATAAACGCGGAGTATGTTGCTCTGATGTTTTTATGTTACATTCAGACGCTTTCTAGAACTTAGCTCACATGACTCCCGTTTTTTATGAACGTGGTTGTAAAATCCGGTAACTTTTGAAACTCAACTCGTTGCAGTTCACAAATGTCAAGTTTCGCAGTTAAAAAGACGTGAAGTCTTGCCATGCGTCTGAAGCTCATGTTTTGGGTGGTATCATCCTGCTCGTTACCTAGAGTTGAAGTTTGTCATGGCTTCCGTTCTGTTGAGTTGGTGATGACGTTGGTCGTCAAACCCGAAAGTTTATATTCTGGAGTTGTTTTTACTGACCGTTATAAGTGTTGTATATGAAGATTTATTTGTGAAAATTGACTCACAGGTACTGATAAATTGACCTTGATATATTGAATAGATATGTTCAAATTAGTTTTCATTTCCATTTCGTATTGTCAAACTAATTAGGTATTAGGGTCAAAAATTACATATTGAGAAACTTAGCACGAGGGTTTGCCCCTCTCTTTTTTATCTCTTACTTTATTTAATTTTCGTGCTTTTCCCTCCAATTCCCTTATACCCTTAATCCCCTCCCCTTTTTTCCCCTCCTATCCTATCCCATAAAAAAAAGGTATTAGGGTTAACACTGAGCTAATTTTCCTTATATATATATATATATATATATATATATATATATATATATATATATATATATATATATATATATATATATATATATATATATATATATGAAAGTATTTTTTCATGGAAGTATATCGGGTTTTTCTTTTAATAATCACGGTTCCTAAATTTATTTTATTACATGTTTATCAGGACTAAAACAATGGATAATTTTAGACAAGGATTTCGGGAATGCAACAAATCATATAGTTTGTCTGACATGTGAAAAAAGGGGTCAGTTGTGTTTACCTTTCCATACATTCATTATTGATAAAATTTCGTACACTCCAATTTCAATTTCTCGTGGACTCTCGGTTGCAAAATTATTTTATTTTCTTTCATTCTTTTGGAAAAATCCTATTTCATTTACAATCTTTTACTCTTATTTTCATCAAAGAGTCTTGGGATGCCCTTCTAAACTTAATTTGTGAGAATGCACTATCTTCTCTTTCTCTCCTTTCCAGGTGTATGAGATTTTCTTGTTATGGTTTTGGGGGTTCATTGTCTGGAATTGTGTTTCCAGAGGCAAAGTATCTGGAAGATTTCTTGGATGGCTTTCTGTGGTTCTTCGCAGACACATTATTTGTCTTTTTAATGGTTTCTTTCCATTTCAAGGTATTGGATTTTTGTCTTTGGTTTTTCTTTTGTTTCTTTGGTTGTTTTTTCCGGTGTCTTGCTGTTCTGTTTATATTTGATGTTGTCCTTTTTTTTTACTGGAAATGTGCCAAAAAAAAAAAATCTAATTGTCTACATATTTGCGTGATACTAGTTGTCTGTCTGTATACAAGATTCATAATATCTCTTATAAGGGAGTGGCTGAGTAAAAACACAACCTTGACCCTTTGTAGGAGGAATATTCAAAAGACTGCTTCCAAGTCCCCTCGTTCCACCTCATTTAGTCGATTTCTACGACAAACAAAGAGAACACGAAGGAGGTATTCTTGCAGTCCCTTAGTGGGAAAATTATTAGTTGTATAGCTGGAAAAGAATCAACCTCTATTCTAGTATTTCTTTTCGGTTATAAATAATATATATATATATATATATATATATATATATATATATATATATATATATATATATATATATATATATATAGAGAGAGAGAGAGAGAGAGAGAGAGAGAGAGAGATATATATATATATATATATATATATATATATATATATATATATATATATATATATATATATATATATATATATATATATATATATATATATATATATATATATATATATATATATATATATATATATATATATATATATATATATACATATATATATATATATATATATATATATATATATATATATATATATATATATGTAGATAGATAGATAGATAGATACTGTATATATATATATATATATATATATATATATATATATATATATATATATTATATATATATATAGATAGATACATAGATAGATACTGTATATATATATATATATATATATATATATATATATATATATATAAATATATATATATATATATATATATATATATATATATATATATATATATATATATATATATATATATATATATATATATATATATATATATATATGTATATAGATAGATAGATACATAGATAGATACTGTATATATATATATATATATATATATATATATATATATATATATATATATATATATATATATATATATATATATATATATATATATATATATATATATATATATATATATATATATATATATATATATATATATATATATATATATATATATATATATATATATATATATATATATATATATATATATATATATGTATATATATAGATATAGATACTGTATGTATATATATATATATATATATATATATATATATATATATATATATATATATATAGTATAGATATATATACTGTATGTATATATATATATATATATATATATATATATATATATATATATATAGATACTGTATATATATATATATATATATATATATAGATACTGTATATATATATATATATATATATATATATATATATATATATATATATATATATATAGATACTGTATATATATATATATATATATATATATATATATATATATATATATATATATATATAGATACTGTATATATATATATATATATATATATATATATATATATATATATATATATATATATATATATATATATATATATATATATATATATAGATAGATAGATAGATAGATAGATATAGATATAGATACTGATGTATATATATATATATATATATATATATATATATATATATATATATATATATATATATAGATATAGATAAAGATACTGTATATATATATATATATATATATATATATATATATATATATATATATATATATAAAAATGCTTATGTTATCATTTTTTTTTCATTTTATATTTGGATTCCGTAAATGTTAATAAGGTATTTTATCAAAAGTTTCGCTTTGTAAAGGATCGTTAATGACAAAAGCTGGTATCGTCTATCGTAAAGGATCGTTAATGGCAAAAGCTGGTATCGTTATGACGTGTTTTGCATCTGTTCTTGAAAACTAACAAAGATCTTTATAACGTGAAGTATCGCTATTGGCAAAGACTCCCGAAACAGGTATTAATACAAGTTTCTCAGTGTTCTTCAGACTTAGGCCCGATTTCTTAAACAGTGTAAACCTAGGATACCATATTGTTAGTTAGCTAGGCACACACAAATGGATTCCATAAACGCATCTGGAGCGGTTCTGTGTATGGCTAGGATCTCGTACGGGATCCTAGCCATACACAGAATCGCGTCAGATGCGTTTATAAAATCCATTTGTGTGTGTCTAGCTAACTAACAATATGGTATCCTAGGTTTACACTGTTTAAGAAATCGGGCCTTAAATGTTGACATTTACGCCGTTAGATTTTGTATCTTAATTTATTTCACGATGCTTTTTTTTTATTTCTATTTTTTTTTTGGGGGGGTGTTGCTCTTGTATTTTTTTTTAACCCACTGGAAATATCTAACTCGGGGTAATTGTGAACTTGCAGCCTAATATTAATTTGGCCAATGAAATGGGGTGATTTTAATGGTTTTCTGTGTGGAACGATCAGTTCTGCTTGTTATTTCCGCCGGATATGAGCGGTTTTTGAGATATTCCCCAAAATGAAACGGAAATTCAGAATCAATCATTTTACTTACAAAAAGCAAATTTTTGATATCCAAAGCAATTTTTGGGTAAATTTTATAATAACTTTTCCTAAACCGAGCTTTTGTTCCGCAACCCCCCCCCCCTTCATACCTACCGTAGGTAACCTAACCAAATTTGAGCTAGTTTAACATCAGAATATAATTGTCACTGAACAAGTACCCAAATGTGTTGATATTTGCTAACTACTTTTCAGTGGTAATATAGCTTGTTACATCAAAGCCAATATTTTTTTATTCATATTTTTAGATATCAATTTTTGTTACATGGATGGGGAACCCAGTAATATATATATATATATATATATATATATATATATATATATATATATATATATATATATATATATATATATATATATATATATATATATATATATATATATATTTTTTTTTTTTTTTTTTTTTTTTTTTTTTTGTAATATTTATTATGTAAGTATATGCATAGGTTTTTTGTTTATTATAGTGTTGTTATTATATTTTCATTATTATTATTATTATTATTATTATTATTATTATTATTATTATTATTGGTTGTTGTTGTTATTGTTGTGAGGCTTAAATGAAGACCTAGAATGAGATGGGCGGATGGGGTGACAAGAGCATAGGATGCACGTGTATATCACCGGAACAGGGAAGAGAGCGAAAGAAACTGGATTGAGTAGAGATAGATTGTACATTGGTTATGCGTGCCATAGAGGATTTATCATACCTATGTAATTATCTTTATTAAAACTGGGACAGGTGAGTGTGGGAGTGTTGCCATGAGATGAAGCAGTGAGGGTGAGCCAGCTATTGCCGTCTAACCTCAGAGCAAAAGAACTTTGCCCACCTACCCTGTGGTTGACCCAAACAGTGTTGTGGACAGGGGAATAGTGGTAGCTTTATCCCCATGGATGGGGTCAATTGGCTTCTGATGATTGAGTGTGTGGTTTGACTTGGCCACCCCATACAAAGGGGATTGCAGCCATTGTATATGTATGTGTATTATTATCATTATTAGTATTATTACTATTTATATTATTAATTGCTGTTGTTGTTGTTGCTGCTGCTGCTGTTGTTTTTATTTTCATTATAAATTATTGATATTATAATTATTTTACACCATCATCATCATTATCATTTTTATATAACTAATTTTCGCTTTATGTTGTATGCGAAATGGGCGTGGCTATATCATTAATTACCAAAGGATCGGAAGAGATGGGGTTGGGAGGGGCATGTCTTATGCCATTCTGGGGTGTTGGCCAGGTGGGGGGGTTTAGCTTGAGACTAGGTTGGCGTTTACGTATGAGTCCGTTCGTATGGCTGTTTTCGTCCGTCACTAAAGCGGAAAGCCCATTTCGGCAAGGTTTAACCTTTGATATCTCTCTCTCTCTCTCTCTCTCTCCTCTCTCTCTCTCTCTCTCTCTCTCTCTCTCCTCTCTCTCTCTTCTCTCCTCTCTCTCTCTCTCCCCTCTCTCTCTCTCTCACCACACTTTCTGTTTATCTATCTGTCTATTTTCTCTCATGTGTATTTATGTTTATTTTGCCTAATTCTAGGAATATATGTTTTTTTTTTGTCTACGTCTGTCGTTATTTGTCTGTCTACTTTACTGATGTGTGTGACTACCTTCCTGTCTGTCAGTTTCTCTCTTCTCTCTCTCTCTCTCTCTCTCTCTCTCTCTCTCTTCTCCTCTCTCTCTCTTCTCTCCTCTCTCTCTCTTCTCTCTCTCTCTCTCTCTCTCTCTCTCCCAGTGTGATTGTGTATTTGTCCTTTCTAGTTCTAGTTTTTCTCTCTTTCTATCTATCTGTTTATCCCTTTTATTCTCACATGTGTAAATGTTTATTTCGCCTATTTTAGGAATATATATGTATAATTTTTTCTGTCTCTGTTTATTTCTATCGCTATCTATCTATATGCTTTACTAATGTTGTTTATCCGCCTACCTCTCTGTCAGTTATCTTACTCTCACTACCTTCCTATGTATCCTATTAGTTTGACTGTCCTTTTTATATATCAAATATGTTGTCTACCTGTTTATAAAATCTGTCTATCCATATTCCCGTATATCTGTCCAAATATTAAACTACTATTTATTCATATATATCTAACCATCTCTCTGCCTGTTTGCTTTTACTCTCATCATGTATGTCTTAATATTTTTATATATTTTTAGAGACAACTCGAT
>JAXCGZ010023549.1:0-10000 GCA_037179515.1 Halocaridina rubra
ATTATTTTTATGAGAAAGATAGCGATATTTCTTTGATCTTTTTGGATTTAGAGAAAGTGTATGACAGGGCTGATAGAGAGGCATTGTGGAGTGTGTTGTGACTGTATATAAGAATTGGAAGTTTATTGAATGCGGTAACTTATCACGTGAAAAGTAGAGAATGCATGAGAGTCGGGAATGGCATGAGTGTTTGGTTTGAGGTGAAGATATGGTTATGTGAAGGTTGTGTAATGTCACCGTGGTTGTTTAAGGTGTATATGGATGGACTGATAAGGGAAGTAAATGAAAGAGTATAAGACAGAGTCTTGGAAGTATTGGGTGAGGATGGAAGGTTGTTGATATTGAATTAATTTCCACACCAGGGAAACAAAGGACTGTTGGTTGATACAGAAAATGAACTGAACCGTTTAGTGACTGATTTTGCCCAGGTTGTGTGCAAGAAGGAAATTGATGGTGAATATCGGTAAAAGAAAAATCATGAGATGCACGAGGAGAGTTAATATTCTTAGACTGAGTACCGGAGTGATTAGGGAGTTGCTTGTAGAAGTTGAGAGTTTCATGTACCTAGGATCACATGTATCAAGGAGTGGACAAGTGGATGCAGGGATAAGTCATAGAATGGATAAAGCAAGTAAATGTCTAGGTGTGTTAAAAAGTGTAATGAGGAATAGATTTTGGGATGCATGTAAGGAGAAGGATATATGAAGGTGTGCTTGTGACAATAGCATTGTATGGTGCAGATGCAAGAGAGGATGAAAGGAACAAGTTGAATGTTATAGTCATAGTCATAGTCATAGATTTTATTGCCAAATATTTAGAATACATACAGGAATAAATATGTACATTATATTCAGAGGCACTAGCCTGCTGAGCAAGAGCTCCTTGGCAGGCAGTTTAATATACATTTCACATAATTTAAAGTATGACGGCAATAGTTAGCAAAAGCTCCAATATAGCAATCTCATACATATCTTGTAATAAAGCAAAACAGTAGCCTGACCTTAACCTGGACATAATGATACACCAATACTGTATTGATTATTAATCAACAGCTGCTTGATTTTGCCTAGTAAATAAATGCTGTTTGAGTTCTTTTTAAATAAAGATGTGCCAGTTATTGTTTTTAAATCTTCTGGTAATGCATTCCAACATTTTGGGCCAAAACAGTGAATAGAAAATTTGTACAAGGTTGTTCTCAGCTGTGGACATATCAAATTTATATTGTTACCTCTGGTTCCATGGTTGTGTTGAATAAATTTAAATAATTTTCTGTTATCATTAACATCACTATGTATAATAATAAGACAGAAATATTGTATCAAGTAATTATTTTTTACCAAGTTTAGCTAATTGAATAAAGAGGAAGTTGAGTCATATTTTCCACTATATGTAATAGTTCTGATCAGTCTTTTCTGAGTTACAAATATATCCCTTACAATTGATGGCCAAGTACAACCCCATATGGACAAACAGTATATAATATGAGGATAACACAAGGAATAGTATATGCTTTTTAAGGCCTCATTTGTTAGGCTATGGTGAATTTTATACAAAACTCCACACGTCTTGGACAGTTTTGAGCAGACAGATTGAATATGATATTTCCAACTTAAATTTTCATCAATAATTACTCCCAAAAATTTCTTACAAGCAACTCTTTTTAACTTCCTACCCATTCATATTAACTTGACCAATATTGTGTACTACAGATCTATTTTGAAATAAGATATAGTCAATTTGGAAACATTTAGCTTTAATTTATTAACAGAGACCCAGTTGTTAATTTTTTCTAGTTCACTATTTAAAACAGAATGCAGGTGGTCAAGGTTATTATCCTGCAAGAGAAGGTTGGTGTCATCTGCATTAAGAATATATTTGAATTTATTACTGGCATTGGAAATATCATTTATATAAACTAAAAATAACAATGGGCCAAGTATTGATCCCTGTGGTACTCCCTTCTCAATAGTTTGCAACAAAGATGCTTTCCCATTACAATATACGGCTTGTTTTCTATTTTTCAAGTAACTCTTAAATATTTGTAATGGTGTTCCCCTAATACCCACACAAGTTAGTTTTTCTATTAGTATATCATAGTCTAATGAGTCAAATGCTTTGGACAAGTCTAGGAAAACCCCTGCAACAAAGTTTCTATTTTGCAAATTTTGATAAACATCACTTGTAAAGTTCATTATTGCTTTTTCAATGGTCTTATTATTACGGAATCCGTATTGATTTTCGGATAATAGGTTGAACTTTTCAAGGAATTCTTTAAGTCTGTGAGCAATCGCTTTTTCAAACACTTTACTTAAAGTCGGTAAGACTGATATAGGTCTATAGTTATTTTCATCATCTACAGTGCCTGAATTAAATATAGGTATTACTTTAGCACTTTTTAGCTTGCCTGGAAAACATCCTTGCTGAAAACATAGATTGATTATGTGGGTAATGGGGTACCAATGTAATGGGCAGTAATCTGGAGTAGTTTTGATGGAATTTCATCATATCCCGCTGCTGTATTTGGTTTTAAGGTTTTTATATATTTAGTGACTTCCTCTCTTGCTACAGGATACAAGTAAAACAAAAAGTCTGGTGGATTATTAAGAAATGTCGGTGTGAGTTTTGTTGCACATTTTGTTGTTCCTGTGTTGGTTGTGCTATAGTTAAGAAATGATTAATAAAGATATTAGCAGTGTGGTCATTATCATTTTTTAATTTGATTTCCTTTGAATGATTAAAATGTTTTCGTCCCATTAGGCTGTTTATTGTATTCCAGGTGGACTTGCTGTTCCCTTGTTCCTTCTTAAGCTTATCCTGAAAATATCTATTTTTTGCAGCTCAGAGTAGAGTTACTAATTTGTTCCTGTAAGTTTTATATCTGGTTCCAAAAGACAAAGGCCATTTTGATGCAAGCCTTTTTAATTGGTGTTTTTTTTTATACTATTTTTTAATCCTGCAGTCATATGTGGGCATCTGTTGTTTTTATTATTTACAGTCGATTTTCTTAAAGGAAAGCAGTCTAGAAATTTATCTCTAAATGTACAGTGAAATTTATTAAAAGCTTCATTTGCATTATTTAGGTCAATGATATGTTGCCATTTTTCATGTGATATATCTCTAGTAAATTTATCTATGTTATCATCTGAGTAATGTCTTTTTTCTACATATGCATCAAATTTATGTTCTTCTATTTTAAACTTTTATTATACTGCGAAATGATCTGTTATGTCGGTGTACACTATGTAATTACTTATGTTGTCTTCAAGATTTGTGGTCCAGATATGATCGATTAGAGATGCACTATTTTCAGTTACTCTCGTGGGTTTAGTAGTTATTGGAAAGCAGCCATGTGAATACATTAAGTTTATAAAATCAGTTACTCTTTGATCATTTATTTTAAACAAATCTAAGTTCCAATCACCAAATAAATAAATAGTTTTGTACTTTTTTCTTGCTGCAAAATCAAATACTTTCAGTAAAACTTCAAGGAATTCAGGCATGTTCCCCTTTGGTGGTCTATATACAAATGGAAAGAAGTAATTTTTCTTACCGTTATGTACCTGTAGACTAACACATTCAATGAATCGTTCCATCATACTGCACTCCTTTATAACACTCGAGCTATGCTTATTAGCTACGTACATACATACACCTCCACCTTTCCTGTCTCTGTTCTGAGTGAACATATTGTACCCTGTTATATTATACAATGATTCAATATCATCATCCAGCCTAGTCTCCGAAAAACTCATTACATCGCATATATTATATTCTGTTAAACATTGATCAAAAAATATATGAAGATTATTTGCAAGACTTCTAATGTTTATGCACAAAACCGAAAATGCAATAGATTCATCTAAATATGAATACACTTCATTTAAGTATATATAAATTGAAAAAGTGTTGGTTGCGTTTCTCATATAGTTCAAAAACAAATCTATTTCATTTTCATGATCAAGTGGGTTAAATATCATCTTATCAAGCTCATTGATAAATAAATAATTGGGAAGTACTTTATCTTTGTTTGTTCGCCTTATAAGTTCATCGTCACTAATGGAATAGTATGGGAGGTATCTATTTACAGCCATGGTGAAGAAATAAATTGCACTACTTTTACATTACTGACTTCCAAGCTACCATTTACTTCTACCATATCATACCGGGTTCTTCCGACCATTTATTGGTTTAGGGTGCAAGCGTTTTATAGCTCCTGTGGCGGGAGACACGGCAGAAGGGGGTGCGGGTGATGACATATCACTCTAATGCCCCCAACTCCCTCGCCCCCCACCCCCGCACCACCGATCCTGGTCAACTCCTCATCCACGTCACCCACAGCACCCACAGCACCAGCCACACTCTCGTTGTTGTATCGTTCCTTCACGATGAGCTTCGTATGTTTAAAGTATGCAAATTTCCCTTCTGATATAGTCTTTTGTAGTTGTGGCATCTGTGCAGATTTTATTGCCTGTGATGTGGCACACAGGTCATCATTAAGGTAGATCTTGGTGCCTTTCAACTTTTTGGCATTTTGCATGACCGTCTCTCTGCAACAGTAGTGGGAGAAAAGAGCCACTATGGGGCGATAAATTACAGCCTTCTAGCTGTAATTTATCGGCTATCAGGGCTGATACCATCGTCGTTGTTTGTTCCCAGGTCTTCCCATCGCGTCTCTCCTCTACACCGCTTAATCGGATGTTGTTTCTTCTGGAATAGTCTTCTTGGTAATTCAAGCGTTCTTCTAAGGTGATTACTGTTTTCTTTCTCATGAATTTTAGGTGATGGATATGAGGTGTTTGAGAAGTATTATAGGTATATATAGAATAGATAGAGTAAGAAATGAGGATATCAGGCAGTAGATGGGTGTTAAAAGAAAGTTGTCAGATAAGTTAGATCAGAGAGTAATGAGTTGATTAAATGGATGTGTAATGAACGAATAGTGAAGGGAGTGTGTAGTGCAAAAGTGTTTGGAGATAGGTCAAGTGGGAGGCCTAGAATGAGATGCATAGATGGCGTGTAAAAGGAATTGAATGCACGTGGAATGTCATTGGAGCAGGGTGGAGTGCGTGCAAGAGCTAGGAATTAGTCGAGGAAGAGTGTGTGTAGATGGTACGACCCAAAGGGATATTTTGCAACTACTAGCTCAGTGAAGTGTCATGGACTGGTGTGAGGGGAGTTGCTAAGTGATGAAACAGTTGGGGTAAACCACTTGCGTCTGTCAAGCCTAATTGTAGAATATCCTACACTGCCTACCCTATGGTTGACCCAAGCAGGAGTTGAAGGGAGGGAAATGTGGCAACCCTTTATCCCAAAGGAGCTAAGAGGAGTGGTTGAGGTATGTGTGGATCGAGGTGAATGCATGTATCTTGTCTCGACCATCCCTTTACAAGGGGGAATAATGTCATGTATTATTATTATTGATATTATTATTATTATTATTATTATTATTATTATTATTATTATTATTATTATTATTATTATTATTATTATTATTATTATTATTATTACAGGTGATATTATCATCATCATTGTTATTATTACTACTATAATTAATATTATTATCAGTATAATTATTATTATTATTATTTTTATTATTATTATTATTATTATTATTATTATTATTATTATTATTATTATTATTATTATTATTATTATTATTATTATTATTATTATTATAATTATAATCATTATTATTATTATTATTATTATTATTATTATTATTATTATTATTATTATTATTATTATTATTATTATTATTATTATTTTTATTATTATTATTATTATTATTATTATTATTATTATTATTATTATTATTATTATTATTATTATTATTATTATTATTATTATTATTATTATTATTATTATTATTATTATTATTATTATTAATATTATTATTATTATTATTATTTTTATTATTATTATTATTATTATTATTATTATTATTATTATTATTATTATTATTATTATTATTATTATTATTATTATTATTATTATTATTATTATTATTATTACTATTATTATTATTATTATTATTATTATTATTATTATTATTATTTTTATCATTATTATTATTATTATTATTATTATTATTATTATTATTATTATTATTATTATTATTATTATTATTATTATTATTATTACTATTAGTATTATTATTATTATTACTATTTTAAAAATAATAATAATTATTATTATTATTATTTTTATTATTATTATTATTATTATTAACATTATTACTGTTATTATTATTATTATTATTATTATTATTATTATTATTATTATTATTATTATTATTATTGTTATTTTTAATATTATTATTATTAATATTCTCATTGTTATTATTATTATTAATAATAATAATAATAATATCATTATTATTATTATGATTATTATTACTGTGGTTGACCCTGTGGGGCGGGCACAATATCAAAGAATAGCCTCACCGTATTCCCTGCGTGTCGTAAAAGGCGACTAAAAGTGGACAGGGCGGGGGGACTAGGAATCCCCCCCCCTTGTATCAACCTCCTGCGAGACGTCAAAGAAGAAGGGGAGTAGAGGGAAGAATAACTTCTCCCCAAACTCTAGTTTTGGGGTGTCTAAATGTGCGTGGTTGTAGTACGATAGAGAGCAAAAGATGTGAGATTGGATATATGTTTGGTAAGTGGAGGATGGATGTATTGGCATTGTGTGAGACGAAGATGAAAGGAAAAGGAGAATTGGCATTTGGTGATGTGACGGGTAGGGTGTCTGGGGTTGAAAGGGGGAGAGCGAGAGAAGGTGTGGCATTATTGCTGAGTGAATGGATGGTAAAGAATACGAAGAGGTGAAGGAGTGGGAATGGAGGGAGAGGTAGACCCTGTGAGTGAGGCGGAAGTCAGAGAAGCGTTGAAGAAGATGAAAATTGGAAAGTCAGTAGGGCCAGACCAGATTCCTGCAGAGGTATGGAAGAGTTTGGGCGAAGAAGGGATACGGGTGCTGACAAAGTTCCTGAACATGGTGATGAAGGAAGAGACTATCCCGAACGAGTGGAGAGATAGTATAATGGTACCGATTTTCAAAGAAAAGGGAGACATCCAGAGTTGCAACAACTATAGAGGAATTAAGCTAACATCTCACACTATGAAACTGCTGGAAAGAGTGTTGGATAAAAGGCTGAGGGAGGAGACAGAAGTTTGTAGTGAGCAGTTTGGTTTTATGAAAGGTCGAGGAACAATGGATGCTGTATTCGCAATGAGGCAGACAATGGAAAAATATAGAGATAAGCAAAGAGGGCTGTACATGGCGTTTATTGACCTGGAAAAAGCTTATGATCGGGTCCCGAGAAGCGAGGTGTGGAGGAGTATGAGGTCGAAGGGAGTGAAAGAGAAGTATGTCAAGATAGTTCAGGACATATACAGGGAAGCCACAACAAGAGTAAGAAGTACAGTTGGCACTACAGAGCCTTTTCAGGTGAAAGTTGGACTCCATCAGGGATCAACTCTTAGCCCCTATCTATTTAACCTTCTCATGGATGTGATGGTGGAGGAAGTGACAAAGGAGGCACCATGGAGCATGCTCTTTGCAGACGATATTGTTTTGGGCTCCGAGAGCCGTGAAGAATTGCAAGAGAGGTTGGAGCTATGGAGGAGTTTGCTGGAGGATTACGGACTGAAGGTGAGCAGACAGAAAACGGAGTACCTGGAGTGCAATGTGACACAAGGAGGCGACCTGTTCATGCAAGACCACAAGCTCCCAAAGGCGGACGCCTTCAAATACCTCGGCTCCTACGTAACGAAGGATGGAGACCTAGAGAGAGAAATTGATCATAGGATCCAGGTAGCGTGGAACAGCTGGAAGAGAACATCAGGGGTGCTATGTGACAAGAAAATCAGTGCTAGAGTGAAAGGAAAAGTGTACAAGTCAGTTGTGAAACCAGCGTTGCTGTACGGAGCGGAGACGTGGCCGGTGAAAAAGGTTCAAGAAAGGAAGATAGATGTCGCAGAAATGAGAATGCTGAGGTGGATGTGTGGGGTGACGAGGGAGGACAGGATACGAAATGACCGGATCAGAGGTACAGTGAAGGTGGTGGAGGCGTCGGTGAAAGCGCAGGAGAGGAGATTACAGTGGTTCGGTCATGTGAAGAGGAGAGAAGAAGACTACGTGGGTGTGAGAGTGATGGAGATGGACGTGGAGGGCAGACGTAGACGAGGAAGACCTAAACTACGGTGGAAGGACCGACTGAAGGAGGATCTCAGAGAGAGACAGCTGGAGGAGGAGCAAGTGATTTACCGGAACCAGTGGAGACGACTAGTGAAGAGATGCGACCCCATATGAAAATGGGAACGCAAATAGAGGAAGAAGAAGAAGAAGAATGGATGGTAAATCAGGTAGTGGAATGGAAAGAAGTGTCATCTAGACTGATGTGGGTGAGGGCTAGGATAGGAAGGGAATGTTGGGCTTTTGTTAGTGCGTATGAGCCAGGATGTGAAAGAAGTGAGGAAGAGCAGGATGAATTCTGGAATGAGTTAACTAGATGTGTGGATGGTCTGAGTAGAAGGAACTATGTAGTTGTGTTGGGTGACTTGAATGCCAGAGTGGGTGATGGAGAGATAGAAGGTGTTGTAGGAAAGTATGGGGTACCAGGTGGGAATGAGAGTGGCGAGAGACTGTTAGATATGTGTGTGGAGCAAGAGTTGGTGATACGTAATAGTTTATTTAAGAAGAAGTTAATAAATAAGTATACATGGATGAGAGTGGCAAATGGAAGAGTGAAAGAAAGAGCATTGATGGATTATGTGTTGGTAGCAAAGAGCATGATTGGTAGAGTGAAAGATGTACATGCATTCAGGGGTGTGGCTGCTGAGATGTCTGATCATTTTTTGGTTGAAGCAAAAGTGGTAGTAGCAAAAGAGTGGGGAAATAGTGTGGGGGGATGTAGAAGGGAAATAGTGAAGGTGGAAGAGTTGCAAAAGCCAGAGAAGAGACATGAATATCACGACAGGTTGAGAGTGGCATATAACAGGGTGAAAGAAAGAGAAGTTGAGGAGTTAGGGGAGGAATGGGGGTTGATGAAAGAATGTTTTGTGGGACATGCAAGTGATGTGTGTGGAAAGAGGTTTGTTGGAGTTGGCATGAGGAGGGGCAGCGAGTGGTGAAATGAAGGGGTGAAAATGAAGGTGGAAGAGAAAAAGAGGGCTTTTGAGGAATGGCTGCAGTGTAAAAGTAGGGAGAAGTATGAAAGATATAGGGAGAAAAATGTGGAAACCAAGCGGAAGGTAGAGGAAGAGAAGAGGTTGGCAAATGTTAGGTGGGGACAGGATTTTAGTAGGTCATATGAGGAGGATAAAAAGAAGTTTTGGAAAGAAGTGAAGAGAGCAAGGAAGGGTGGATCGAGGATGGAAGAGACAGTGAAAGATGTGAATGGACAGATGTTAAGAGGGAACGATGCAAGGAAAAGATGGGCATAATATTTTGAGTGCTTGCTGAATGTTGAGGAAGATAGAGAGGCAGCTATAGTGGCAGTGGGAGGGGTTCAAGGGCCAGTAATGGGAGATTAAAATGAGAGAGAGATTACAAGAGAGGAGGTGAAAAGGGCATTGTATGAAGTGAAAGCAGGTAAAGCACCTGGAATGGATGGTGTGAGAGCGGAGATGTTGAAAGAAGGGGGTGTGACTGCATTGGAATGGTTAGAGAGAGTGTTTAATATATGCTTTATGTTGTCATTGGTGCCAGTGGATTGGGTGATTGCCTGTATAGTGCTCCTATACAAAGGTAAGGGAGATATGTATGAATGCAGTAATTTTAGGGATATAAGTTTGTTGAGTGTGGTAGGAAAAGTGTATGGTAGGATACTGGTTAATAGGATTAGGGATAAGACAGAATATGTGATTGCGGAAGTGCAGAGTGGTTTTAGGAGAGGTAGAGGTTGTATAGATCAGGTCTTTATAGTTAGGCAGTTATGTGAGAAATATTTAGCAAAGGGTAAGGATGTGTATTTTGCATTTTTGGATCTGGAGAAAGC
>JAXCGZ010023549.1:15000-32500 GCA_037179515.1 Halocaridina rubra
GGGTGGTAAATCTGGGACAGCCGCCTGCACTGGCAGGTCGATGTCAAGGCCACGGAGAATGTCACTCACCACCCTGATAAGGTTATGACCTCCTGCTCGAAGTGGGAGCCTGGGTGCGTCTGGATCCAGGGACGTCCTCATGACAGCAGAGAAGTACGGAGCTAGAAAGGGGTAGTGAAGACACTTAACAGTAAAATAGGACACATTGGCATAAATCCTCTCCACAAGAGGGGGCAAGTTGAGCTCCAACTACATACTCACAATACGGGTAGAGAGAGAACATCCCAAGATAAATCTCATGACTCGATTCTGGAACTTTTCAAGTGGCTCGAGAGCTGGTCTAGGAAGTTGACACAAGGCAGGAGACAGATAGTCAATCACTGACAGAAGTAGAGAGAGAGAGAGAGAGAGAGGAGAGAGAGAGAGAGAGAGAGAGAGAGAGAGAGAGAGAGAGAGAGAGAGAGAGAGAGAGAGAGAGAGAGAGAGAGAGAGAGAGAGAGAGAGAGAGAGAGAGAGAGAGCAAATATGTAGCACATATTCTGAAAGATTGTTGTCCCGCAAAATAAGACTTAATATAATATGAAAATATTTATAAAGTTCATAAACGTAATATTACATTGGCAATACAATGTCCAAAATTCTAGTTCCTCTTTGATTCAAAAGAGATGATGGAAAATTGAGAAAAACCCTTCAAAGAAAACAGAGAGATTTCTAGAGGAAGACCTAAGAATGGAATATGATTAGAGATTTGGCTTTTAATAGTGGCTTTATAGAGATAAGAAAAATATGTAGTATAAGTGGAATGGAAAACGGGAATTGCTTTGTTTTAGGAGATATTTATGTTAAGGCAGAAACAATATATCTACCTATGAATAGGTTGTTCAATCCAACCTGTCCAAAATTAGTAACCCTTATTGTAATAAATAGAAATGGCTATGTGATGGAGGGCGAAAGACTATTCCATGACCATACTTCAGCTGAAGAAAGGGTAGAAAAATATCCTGATGTGATAAATGCTATGCAGGCTAAATATATAGAATTAAAGAATTTATAAATAAATAAATAAATAAATGAAAAAATTTAATATGAAAAGCTTATAGTGGAATGGTATATACGAGTATACAGGGATTGGATTGGGTGGTAGTAGTACAGTGTCGAAGGCCAAAGTGTCGAAAAACAAAATGTCGAAGGTCAAAGTGTCGAAATATCAAAGTGCCAAAACAACCTAACTTAATTTTACCTAACCAAATATAAACCTTTGACATTTTGTCTTTCGACACTTTGGCTTTCGACATTCTATCCATGCACGGGATTGGATACAATAAGTGTTAAGGAAAAGAAACCCCCTTCAGCAAATGATGATGAGGAAGAATGAATTATCTACATTCAGATATGCAGGAAGGGATGACTAGACTGTGAAGATATCAATTTGTGTGAGAACCTCTGATAAGGTCCATAAAATATGAAGATACCAGGTTCTACAGAGATTAATTTACTAAAAAAAAAAGAAAAAAATATAAAATTTAATGTAAGAGATGTTTAATGAAAATCTGCTTGATTATCTAAAACTTAATTCAATTTTTATATTGTTACATATGACATTTAGAGATAGTTAATACATATCTTTCAGAATATAACAACTATTACTATTGACTTTAGCAGTGCATCAATTTTTGTCTGAAGGAGTTTATATAATGAAAATCATGGAATTACTTTTTCAGTACTTGCCTTAAATGTGTGACCAAGTGACCTATATTGTTCGAGACTTTACATTGCAATAAAGTTATAGTTATATTTTTTTTATGAGTGTGACACCGGAACAGGCAGAAACTTCCCTCATCAATAAGCGCCCGGGCACGAGAAAATACCAAGTCGAAAGAAGAGAAAAAAAGTTAAGGACAAGGCATAAATGAGGTAATGTCAAACAAGGGAAAACAACAGACAGAAAAAAGCAGTCAAAATAGAGATGACCCAGAGATATGGAGGAATAGGCTCTGAGATGACGATAGATCTGCTTTTTGAAGGATGAAAGGTCAAAAGAATTAAGAAATACAGAAGAAGGAGGAGAGTTCCAGAGTCTGGAGGTAGATTGGAAGAAGCAGTCACTGTACCAACCAATCCTCGAGCTACAAATCTCCACACAGTACCTGTGATATGATGCCACTTGGCGAGTGTTAAGCGGCCTCAGTAATGGGGGAGGGATGCAACTCGCCAACTCATCAGAGCAGCGATGGAAGTAGTAGTGATAGAAAAGAGAAATGGAAGATACCTTACTGTGAAGAGAGAGAAAATCCAGATTAGAAGTAAGAGAAGGATCATTAATGAGTCTGACTGCCTTAGATTTAACCCTATCAAGAAGATAATTATAAGAAGAAGCACCTCAGATGTGTGAGCAGTATTCTAAGCAGGGATGGATAAGGTCTTTGTAAATTTTAAGTAACTGAAAAGAGGAAAAATAATGACGAAAACGAAACAAAACCTTCAATATTTTGAATAGAGATTTAGAAATTTGGATTATGTGATTCCTCCAAGACAAGTTAGAGGCTATATGGATTCCTAATATGTTGATAGAATTAAGATGGTAAATTTCATTAGTTCCGAAGATGATAGGGTTATCAGGAGGAGAAGAAGATAAAGAGATAGCCAGAAACTGTGTTCTGGAGGCATTGAATTTAACTAGATTTTGAATGCAGCTCTCAAATACTCTCTGCAAATTGGAGTTAAGAATAAAATAAAGAGTGATACAAGATTGATACGAGAACAGATGTTGTGAAGAAAAGGCAGAGGAAAAGTGAAGGGTAGAATCATCAGCAAAGACATGAAGAAGAGAAGAAGAAGGGATTGTAGATGATCATTGATGAAGAGATGGAAGAGAGTAGGTGAAAGAACAGGGCCCTGTGGAACACCACTGGTAACAGAGAAAGGGCTAAATGTCGCGCCATCAACAACTACAGGTATAAAACAGTCAGTAAGAAAACTGGAAATCAGAGAACAGAAAGAAGGGGTACAGTCATAGGCAGGGAGTTTAGCCAACAGAGCCTTGTGCCAGACTCCGTCAAAAGCCTTAGAGATATCAAGGACGACGACAAAGGATTCCCCATAGTTCCTTAGAGAAGATGACCATACACGAGTAAGATAGGACAAGAGTTCACCAGTGGATCTTATCTTATGGAAGCCGTACTGGTGATCAGAGATCAGTGAGTTAGATTCAAGGCGTTTCAAGAAGTGAGCATTTAGCAAAGTTTCAAAAACTTTAGCAATAGAGGAGGTTAGGGCAATAGGTTGGTAGTTGGAAGGAATAGAGCAGTCACCCTTTTTAGGTTGAACTAGGGCATAGATATTGGTTGACAGAATGAGGCGAAAAAGACGGAAAAGAGCGGGCACCAGTTCATCTGCAAACTCCTTAAGGAACATAGCAGGGATACAATCGGGACCAGATGCCTTGTTCGTCTTTAGCGAGCAAAGAACCTTATGAACTTTGCGTGAAGAAAGGATAAGGAAGGGTTTAGAGTTAGAGAGGGGTAAAGATTGAGGAACAAGTGCGCTTTAATCATTTATAGAAGAGTTGGCAGAAAAAAAGAGCCAAAGAGAGTGGCTTTGTCAGTGAGAGAGCAAGCTATAGAACCATCAGAATGAATGAGAGGGGGAAAAATTGAGTTACAGAAGTTTTTGGAGAGGTTTTTAGCTAAGGACCAGAAGCATTTGTCAGTGGGAGAGGAGTTAAGGTCATCAACTTTTCTTCTTATAAGGGAAGTCTTAGACCTTCGAATCTGAGCAGTACAGCGATTCCTAGCTATAATAAAAGCAGAGCAAGTTAAATCGGAAGGAGAGGCTTGGTAAGATTGGTGAGTCCGATTCCCAGCCTGGATAGCTATGGAGCAGGCACGGTCAAACCAAGGATTAGGGGGAGAGAAAGTTTTAGAGCTACCTGACCAGGGTTGCAGGACCGAAAGCAGTCAAATAGAAAAATACTTAAATTTTAATGTTGGGTAAGCTCGAAGTGCCAAAGGCGGCACTGAATAGGAGGGATTGGTGGTGGGGAAGCAAAAATGGAAGAGACTGAGATTATAGAGTGGTCAGATTTACCAAGAGGGGAAAGCACCGAATAAGAGTAGCTTGAAGGGTTAGAAATAAAAAATTGGTCAAGAGTGTATGCAGCATGTTCGTGACGATCAGGAACGTGAGTATGATGTTTGATAGCGAGTAATAGAGAAAGCAAGGGCCTCATTTCCTCCCACATCAGTATGAGAAGAATGAAACAACTCACTGTGGTGTACTTTGAAGTTTCCAATGTAGAGAACTTCGGCATTTAGCATGAGGACAGATATTCAAAGAAAGACTCAAACTCAGTGTAGTTTGGAGAATAGTAGCAGAAGGAAAGGAAGATAGTGGTAGTGGAGAGATAGACTTTTAGCCAGAGAACATCAAAGTCAGGAGATTCAAGGTCCATGAGCCTCACAGTACGAGTGTTAGTGTTTCAGTATGCACAAACTCCACCTTTGGAACGAGAATGAGTATACAGATTATAGTGAGAGATTTGAAATGGGTCAGTGGATGCATGTATAGACAGCTGGGTCTCAGATAGGAGGAGGAGGTTAGGAAGGAAAGTACCAAAGTTTTGTTCCACAGACGAAAAATTAGAGTTCAGCCAGCGAATGTTAAAAAGTGAAGAGTGAAAGAAGCAGATCTATTGGGAGGTACAAGGTTAAGCCCAGAACCATTATTACCACCAGGCGTGTTTACCCTCAAGCCAATAGTGGAGTCAACACGATCCCCGGAGATTCTTCGCACCCCTCCTATGCCAGGTACTAGGGGTCATTAGCTGTGGACTTTCCATATATAATAACAGATGTGAGGAAAAAAATAAAGAAAACAGACAGATGTAGGGAATGTTGTGACTTCTCAAATGTAATGGAATAGCAAGAGATGTGTAATGAATATATCAAAATAATCAGTGTTGATGTAGGCATGAGGAAAGAACCGTCCAGAAGGAAGACTCAACCTGAAACTATCTGAACCAGTATTAGTTGCATCCAATACCTTCAGTCGTAGTCTTTCAACAGGCGGCTGGTGCCATGGCCAACTTACTAGTTTCACAAATTGCTCAAGGCTTTTCACATTTAACTGGCACTCCACTGAGCTAATGAATAAAGTAAATCGACGTAAATTCCTGTAATGCAAGCCTCAATTCATATATACTGTGACCTGATATTCCAGATCCTTGTCCTTCTTTTCTACGCACTAAGCCATTCGGAGCTGTAGTAAGAGTATATCGATGTCACGCTAAAGCTGAGATTATTTTTTACTTTCGCCTAGTGTAGATAAAATAATAATAATTAATAATAATAATAATAATAATAATAATAATAATAATAATAATAATAATAATAATAATAATAATAATAATAATAATAATAATAATAATAACAAAAAAAGAATAATGATAATAATAATAATAATAATAATAATAATAATAATAATAATAATAATAATACTAATGATAATAGTAATAATATCAATAATAGTAATAAAAATTGTAATACTACTACTACTACTACTACTACTACTACTACTACTACTAATAATAATAATAATAATAATAATAATAATAATAATAATAATAATAATAATAATAATAATAATAATAATAATAATAATAATAATAATAATAATAGCAATAATAATGATAATAATAATGATAATAATAATAATAATAATAATAATAATAATAATAATAATAATAATAATAATAATAATAATAATAATAATAATAATAATAATAATAATAATAATAACAATAATAATAATAATAATAATAATAATAATAATAATAATAATAATAATAATAATAGTAATAAAAATAATAATAATAATAATAATAATAATAATAATAATAATAATAATAATAATAATAATAATAATAATAGTTATTAATATTCTTCTTATTATTATTATTGTTGTTATTATTATTGTTAATATTATTATTATTATTATTATTATTATTATTATTATTATTATTATTATTATTATTATTATTATTATTATTATTATTATTATTATTATTATTATTATTATTATAATTTTTATTATTTTTATTATTATTATTATTAAGTGCCCTGTGGTGACGGGCACAACATAAAAGAATAGCCCCAGCATATTCCCTGCGTGTCGTAAGAGTCGACTAAAAGTGGACAGGGCGAGGGGACTGGGAATCCCCCCCTTTTATTAACCTCCTGTGAGACGTCAAAGAAGAAGAGTAGTAGAGGGGAGAATAACTTCTTCCCAAACTCTAGTTTTGGGGTATCTAAATGTGCGCGGTTGTAGTACGATAGAGAGCAAAAGATGTGAGATTGGATATATGTTTGGTAGGATGAGGATGGATGTACTAGCATTGTTTTAGACGAAGATGAAAGGAAAAGGAGAAGTGGCGTTTTGTGATGTGACAGGTAGGGTGTCTCGGGTTGAATGGGGAGAGCGAGAGAAGGTGTGGCATTATTGCTGAGTGAATGGATGTTAAATAAGGTAGTGGAATGGAAAGAAGTGTCATCTAGGCTAATATGGGTGAGGGCTAGGATAGGTAGGGAATGTTAGGCTTTTGTTAGTGCATATGGGCCAAGATGTGAGAGAAGTGACGAAGAGCGGAATTTATTCTGGAACGAGTTAACTAGGTGTGTGGATGGTTTGTGTAGAAGGGACTATGTAGTTGAGTTGGGTTGTGGTGTGACTGTCCCACTGGATGACACCAATGTCGTGGAAGTACTATTTCACACGGGGGTTAAATATGGTGGCGTGGTTGGTGAAAATAGATCGGCTGCTTCTTTATATGTATTTATTTCTAGCTTACATATATGTACTCAGAGCTCCCATTACTACAGTTCCTGTCACGAATGATTCTAGATTCCCGCCCCCAAGGGAGAGGCTAGCTAAGCTGTGAACGTCACGTCTGCTTTTGACAAGGCCCGGTCTCTAACTGATTCTTTGTAACTACTCATGGCGGTCGCCGGGGCATTCGTGGGCATCATGGCATCACTGCCACATTTATGCATGTCTGAAATGCCTTGTGAAGTTATAGGCATCTTTAATATGCCTCACGACTCTCCCCACCACCAAACTGAAATACCTCGAATTACAGACTGACACATCAATACTTCTATGAGAGCCTTAAAATTTTCTATCTATCAGTATTTTACAAAAACGGGGCAGAGCTATCTAAGAAACTGACTTATGAAACTATTACAATCCCTTACAATTATCTAAACAGAGTACTGTAATATCAATATTACTATACAACAAAACTGACAAAGAGAAATCTGTTCTTTATAATAGGCATTATAATCTTATTCACAATATCAAACTTAAGTATTCTCAATTGCAACATATAGCTTGAAAGCATTGGCAAAATTACTTAAGAACAAAGCTAATCAATTTATTTCATTAATCAAACAGTACACACTACATTTGGACATGATGTGTGCAAGCACTTTTTAAAAGAAAGTTTGTTATAGTATGAAAAGTTAAGAGCATTCACAATTACAATATATAATTATTATTCAAGGACAAACTGATATGAGACTCAATGAACATAATATAAAACATATTAATCTATGATATTTCTTTCACAAAGATCTGCATACCACCTCTCAACCTAAGAACTACATAAGGAGTAGATTCTTCTGCAAACTCAATGAACACAAAGATTAAATCATGATCCAAAACAATGATAATACTGAAGCAAAGCAATGATAATGTTTAAGCAAAACAATGATAATATTTAAGCAGAAAACAACATATTATGATTTTTGCAAATTGTACAATATATCAATGGCACTTATTCTAATAAACTTTTCGCATAGTGGTCAAAGACGGTGGGGACATTTTCTTTCCCATTTTTCAGTTCTAATATGTGGGGGAACATACTTTGTAATTTAACTAATAAGGGATTTTCCATATGCTTCCTTTCTCTTTTCACTATAGTAAGGACCTGTATGGGGATTCTTTCTTTCCCACTTTTCATTTTTTTTTTATTTTTCTAAATTTTCGGGGATTTTCATTTCCCCAGCCCCTCCCCAAGGGTTATCATTGCTTAGGACTTGACATTTGCAATTCTTCTCAATTTTCACTCCTCCGCTCGTTGTCTTCAGTTGCGGGCCCAGGTTCGTACACACACCACGAATCCTCTTCTTCTCTGGAGACTGGCAAGACAAAATAAGGAGGGAGTCGATGCATCGTCCAGCTTAACTGAGACCCCTCCCACCTGGTTTCATTCCTTTCTTGAGGTGCCTCTTGACTATAACCACCTCTTACAAATACCTGCAATGCCACAGCGCCTCTCACTTCAGTAGCTGAAAAACACGCTCACACTGAAGTGGATTCTCAGGACGAAAATTAGAGCCTAATGTCGCTAATACAAATGCAGAAAGAATACATATGACCTCTGCACACAAACAAAGGCCTTTTGTCTGCATCCGGAGGGTATCCTTCGCCTCCCTGCATCTGCAGGCGATTGCAATCTCTCCCATGGGTAAAAGGGACTGCTTTGTAATAATCAAATATGAGAATTGCAGGTTGGGGCTGCCTGGAAATAGGGTGGTACTGGAAAGTATGTGTGTACACCATTAGATTATTATTCCAAGATACTTAGGACTTAGCTGAGAAACTGATACATAACATTATTCTACTATAGATATCAAAAAGAACAGTCATTAAATGCTGAGAACAGTCACTAAAGAAATACTCTTATTAGCAGTGGCTACAGTAACATCAAGCATGAATTCAAGATAAAAGATACAAATCATCTGGTTACTGCCGATAGAATTTACTAAAATAACAATTATGCAAAAGGCCATGGAGTGATAGCAATAATAACAGTTAACATAATAATAACAATACTACTCAGGAAAAGCAGCGCATATGCAATTGAGACTGGCATTTTTAAGTAAAAATAGAGTCGTACACTCATACTTCACAACGATGCTCTTTCTAACACTGTCTCCTTTGGCTATTCGAATTCCTGCAGTCATAATATGTATATATATATATATATATATATATATATATATATATATATATATATATATATATATATATATATATATATATATATATATATATATATATATATATATATATATATATATATATATATATATATATATATATATATATATATATAGATATATATATATATATATATATATATATATATATATATATATATATATATATATATGGAGCATATTCATCAACTTTCTGGTTGCCCACTTTTGTCACTGGGAGTTTTATCTATTTTCTAAAACAGTTGCAATATGTGGCAGAAAAACTCATACAATAATCAGTTCTACTGATGTCTTATCAGTATTTATACAATATCAGCATGCAAAAATTTATCAACTGAAATAAAACTTGGGCATACTTATCATCTGGCAAATTTACAAAGACATCTAAAATGAATTAATGATCATAATACTCTGTCAACACAGAGAAATAAAATTTTTCAGTATGTAAAGAGTAAAAGGATGAGAGAGAGAGAAAAAAAAATATATTTTTCTTCAAAAAAAAACAAAATTTTCGCTTGTAAGGCCCTTTTTTATGACTTGACTTCCTGCCCAACTATACAAAGGGACAGAGCGCAACTGCAATCATTTTCTAACATCTAAAAAGAATAAAAAAAAACATGTGTACAACTGCAGAAACATCGAGACACAAATCCATTCCTTTCTGTTTAACATTGCAAAGGACTTTATTGAAATGAGCATACACATTCTTGTCTATAATGACAATCTTTTCTCTTTCTAAAAATCAGAGGGTTGAGTCGAAGCACACACTCGCTATATGTCAACATACCCCTGATGGAATCAAAGCAAAATATTACAATCATATGTGATAATATCTCTACAACTATCAACAAAATTACAATTATCTTTTCTTAACAAATGATTTTAAAGGACTTAAATATCATATTTTAAAATTTCAAACTCAACATACAAGCTTTGAGAATCTCAATTATCTTAATTAGCTCAGTTGTAATTATAAATTTCATGACAATGATAGTAATTTAACAATAATTATCTCTAGATCATTTTTTTTCAGAACTATTTAATTATAATATATCAAAGGGATGAAGATATTAAAGATTTCTTTGACACACACAAAAAAACTATATAACAAAAACGGGTATCTGAAAAAAATATATAAAAAGTTTGTCTCTGTGTATGCAGTAATAAAAAAACAAAAATCATATTTCATTTGCAACATTAAAGATGCATTTTGCTTAAGTTTCATAATCTCTTAAGGAGTTGTACATGAAAAATTAATATATATATATATATATATATATATATATATATATATATATATATATATATATATATATATATATATATATATATATATATATATATATATATATATATATATATATATATATATATATATATATATATATATATATATATATATAATATATATATATATATATATATATTCTTCTATTATCTCAAATTTTATTTTTTTCCGAATTACTATTCAACAGAATTACAGTCGGGTAGGTACTTAACTAACTTCATTTTTACTCTCGTTCCTTTTCCTACCCAAAAATACTGCCCAATATCTGTCTTCTGTCCTTCAACTGGCTAGCTTTCATGGGGAATTTTGCATATAGGAGCTGTTCCTCCCCTGTCCCTTCGGTTTCTGGATCGACTTCGTCTCCTCCAAATACAGGAAATGGGCTGTTTGACATTCTTGTTGTCATTTCTTGTGAAGTCACACTCCCTTCTTCATGACCAAGCAGAAATAATTGCGACGAACATTATCAAGGCTAAAACTTTCAAAGTTTTATTTTATCAATCTAACATATCCCTTCGGACAAATAATGTATATATTTTAGCTAGCAAAAAAAAAAAAAACATAAAGAATCATTCATAGATTCACGTCCTTTATCACGTAGTATCTATCTTGGAATTCTCGGAAATCGAATAATAATCTCATTGGCGAGTAGGGGCCGAAACAATCTTTCATCTCAACCATATTTGGGCTGATGGAGAATCTCTTTCTCAACAATATCCCTCAATAGATATTGCAACAGCTACATCACCTCCCTTAAAAATACACTGATATGGCCTGCAGAAGGACCCGGTGGAGCAGGGGAACGATCCTCGCAGACTCCCCCAATCATGCTTCCCCAACGGTCTTTCCTGTGATTTCACCCACGAGAACAACCCCCCCCCCCATTATACCCCCAAGCATTCATACTCATTCTCTCTCACATTCGCTTCACATTCAAACTTGCATTCCCTTCCTCTCTGTATATTTCCCTTTCTGGCCTTTTTCTATTTCCCTTCCCCTCACTCTGAAGGAGTGTGTGGATGAAATCTTGGTCGGGCCATGTGGTCATATGACTGCTTCACCAGTCCTGGGTCCCCATCTACTGCCACTATGGTGCGTTAAGACTACGCAACACTTTCTTTCAACACTGAGGGCATGAGCTTGTTGGCGGCCACTAGAGGCGTATACCTCAAGGCTATAAGACCCCATTCTTCTTCCCCTTTATACTACGTTAGGGTTAAATTAAAAAAAAACCTACCCCAGCACTGCACAAATTCACTTGAGTTTACTCTTTCTTATTTTCGCCTGCATAGCGTGAAATTAAAAACTCGTATCTAAATAATATCACAAAAGTTTCTTATTCTTCAAAGAGACATACTACACACGTATTGTAATATCAATTTCTTCATCAAAACAACATTGGAAGAACGATCTGTCATATCTGTTAAAAAGAATTTTTTTTTCTTTGCCAAAATATTACACCCACGAAAAAATAAAAAAAAATAAAAACTTGAAAACAGGTGCAGATATTCTCTCACTCGATCTCTTACACTTTAAGAGATTTATATAAAAATGATTTTACACGTACATTAAATCCTTTTCAATTAAAATCAATACATTTGCCTTCTTAAAAATCAATTTAGGCATTAATTCAAGTAAATGGAACACCCTTCAAATGCAATTTCTCATTATATTATTCAAATGATAACAAAAATAAAGTCTTTTACTGCTTATAGCTATTAGTGCAAATTATCCACGTTAGAGTCAAAGCATCTCTACAAAGTAAAATGGCGGCATCTGCCGACCTCAATTTCTTTTAATAATTGTCCCATTACTCAATGGATGCAGATCACAAGTACTTAGCTTTTTTGTGAAACTGCTTGTAGAACATCTCGGCCGCAGGCAATGGTGGAGGGAGTCCTTCTTTCCTCTGGGCGCAAGAGGTTCCCGCCCAATTCTCCATCTCTCGAGTAAAATCGACGAATCACCATCTTCTTGGTTGGATCCGGCAACATGTACTTCTTGTAAGGGTCTTTTTCCAATCAAAACCCTGGTCACACTTTGGCTCACTGTGACGGTGGCGTCCATGAATGAGCTCATTGGACTTTTACTGCTGGGGGCCTTGCCAACACGGGGGTGGGGGAGAGTGGCTGGATCTGGTAATATGATACTGTAGGTGAAGGGGGAGCTCAGACTTTCTCGGCGTCGCTCTCTCGCTGCTTGTAAGCGTCTAGAAGTTTCTTCATCACGAATTTATCTTCCATAGATGCTATATATTTTTTTCTTCAGTATTTTTAATTTCTTCTTTTTTCTTCGTAGTAGTGATGGTGTGGATTGATCCTGAGCTGTTCACCAATATGTCGTGTGACTATCCCACTGGATGATACCAATGTCGTGGAATTACTATTTCACACGGGGTTAAATATGGTAGCATGGTTGGTGAAAATAGATCGGCTGCTTCTTTATATGTATTTATTTCTAGCTTACATATATGTACTCAGAGCTCCCATTACTACAGTTCCTGTCACGAATGATTCAAGATTCCCGCCCCAAGGGGAAGGCTAGCTAAGCTGTGAACGTCACATCTGCTCTTGACAAGGCCCGGTCTCTAATTGGTTCTTTGTAACTGCTCATGGCGGTCGGCGAGGCATTCGTGGGTGTCGTGGCATCACTGCCACATTTAGGCACGTCTGAAATGCCTTGTGAAGTTATAGGCATCTTTAATATGCCTTACGACAGGGTGGCCTGAATGCCAAAGTGAGTGATGGAGAGGTAGAAGGTGTTGTAGGAAAGTATGGGGTACCAGGTGGGAATGAGAGTGGCAAGAAACTGTTAGATATGTGTGTGGAGCTAGAGTTGGAGATAGGTAATAATTTTTTCAAGGAGAAATTAATAAATAAGTATATATGGATGAGAGTGGCAAATGGAAGGGTGAAAGAAAGAGCAATGATGGATTATGTGTTGGTAACAAAGAGCATGATTGGTAGAGTGAAGATGTGCATGCATTTAGGGGTTTAGCTGCTGGGATGTCTGCTCATTTTTTGGTTGAAGCAAAAGTGGTAGGAGCAAAAGAGTGGGGCAATAGAGTGGGGGGATGTAGCAGGGAAATGGTGAAGGTGGAAGAGTTGAAAAAGCCAGAGAAGAAACAGGAATATCAGGAGAGGTCGAAAGTGGCATATGACAGGGTGAAAGAAAGAGAAGTTGGGGAGTAAGAGGAGGAAAGGGGGTTGATGAAAGAAAGTTTTGTGGGACATGCAAGTGATGTGTGTGGAAAGAGGTTTGTTGGAGGTGGCATGAGGAGGGGCAGCGAGTGGTGGAATGAAGGAGTGAAAATGAAGGTGGAAGAGAAAAAGAGGACTTTTGAGGATGGCTGCAGTGAAAATGTAGGGAGAAATATGAAAGATATAAGGAGAAAAATGGGGAAACTACGCAGAAGGTAGAGGAAGGGAAGAGGTTGGCAAATGTTAGATGGGTACAGGATTTTAGTAGGTCATATGAGGAGAATAAAAAGAAGTTTTGGAAAGAAGTGAAGAGAGTAAGAAAGGGTGGATCGAGGATGGAAGACAGTGAAAGATATGAATTGACAGATGTTAAGAGGGAGCGATACAAGGAAAAGATGGGCAGAATATTTTGAGTGTTTGCTGAATGTTGAGGAAGATAGAGAGGCAGCTATAGTGGCATTGGGAGGTGTTCAAGTGCCAGTAATGGGAGATGAAAATGAGAGAGAGATTGCAAGAGAGGAGGTGAAAAGGGCAATGTATGAAGCGAAAGCAGGTACAGCACTTGGAATGGATGGTGTGTGAGCAGAAATGTTGAAAGAAGTGGGTGTGACTGCATTAGAATGGTTGGTGAGTGTTTGATGTATGCTTTATGTTGTCAATGGTGCCAGTGGGATGGGTGATTGCATGTATAGGGCCCCTATGCAAAAGTAATTTCAGGGGTATAAGTTTGTTGAGTGTGGTAGGAAAAGTGCATGGTAGGATGCTGGTAATTAGGATTAGGGAAAAGACAGAATATGTGATCGCAGAAGTGCAGAGTGGTTTTAGGAGATGTAGAGGTTGTATAGTTCAGATTTTTATACTTAGGTAGTTATGTGATAAATATTTAGCAAAGGGTAAGGATGTGTATTTTACATTTTTGGATCTGGAGAAAGCGTATGATAGAGTTGATAGAGAGGCAATGTGGAATGTTTTGAGGTTATATGGAATTAATGGTAAACTGTTGCAAGCAGTGAAGAGCTTGTATGAGGGCAGTAGAGCTTGTGTTAGGGTAGGGAATGAAGTGCGTGAGTGGTTTCCAGTTATTGTGGGACTAAGACAGGAATTTGTGATGTCACCATGGCTATTCAATTTGTATATTGATGGAGTCGCAAGAGAGGTGAATGAGCGAGTGCATGGTCGAGGTGTGAGAATGGTAGGTGAGATGATAATGAGTGGGGGCTGAATCAGTTGTCGTTTGCAGTTGGTAGTGCCTTGGCACAGTGATTATGTGTCCTAGGTTAAAGTCCCAGTTTTGAGTAAAAATTATTCACGTTTTCACATATGGTAAAGTGCTTATTTGAATATTGTTGGTCCCAAATGGGTTGACATTTGAATTAAATGTGAAAATGAAGCATAGTGTGGGGTTTGTTGAAATTGAAATATGCACAGAGTGTCATTAATATAGAATGTGTTCTATCCTAGGATAGAATATATAGCTATAAATTTGTTTCCCTTTAATCCCTTCTTTGGTGTAGTTGGTAGCACCTTGGCACAGTAATTATCTGTCCTAAGTTCATGTCCTGGACGGGATGAAAATGATTCATGTTTTCACATATGGTAATGTGCTTATCTGAATACTGTTGGACCCAAATGAGATTGGGATTTGAATTAAATGTGAAAACGAAGCAACGAGTGAGGTTGGGGAAAACTATAATATGAACAGAGTGGCATTCAGATGGGATGCGTTCATCCCTAGTATAGCAGATATAGCTGTAAGGTTTCTTTCCCTATTAGATTTTCTGTGATATAGTTGGTAGCACCTTGGCACAGTAATTATGTACCCTAAATTCAAGTTCCGGTATGGTTTTTTTTTTTTAAGAGTGTGACACCGGGACAGGCAGAAACTGCCCTCATCAACAAAGGCCCGGGCTCGAGAAAATACCAAGACGAAGGAAAAGAAAAAGGTTAAGGGCAAGGCAGAGATGAGGTAATGTCATACAAAGGAAAGCGACAGACAGAAAAAAACAGTCAAAGTAAAGAGTAAAAGTAATTCATGTTTTCACATATGGTAATGTGCTTATTTTATTATTGTTGGTCCCAAATGAGACTGAGATTTGAATTAAATGCGAAAATTGAAGCCACGAGTGAGGTTGGGGGAACCTTTAATATGAAATGAGTGTCGTTCAGATAGAATGTGTTCATTCCTAGTATATCAGATATAACTATAGGGTTTCTTTCTCTTTTAGACCTTCTGTGGTGTGGTGAATAGCACCTAGGGACAGTAATTATTTGTCCTAGGTTCAAGTCCTGGTCGAGGTATATTTTGTTAATATTTTCACATATGGTAATGTAGTCATTTAATTATTGTTGGTCCCAAATAAGATTGAGATTTGAACTAAATGCAAAATCGAAGCCACAGGTGAGGATTAGGAAAACTCTAATATGAAATGAAAGGCATTCAGATAGAATGCGTTCATTTCTAGTATAGCAGATATTGCTATAAAGGTTGTCTCCCCTTTAGACCTTATCTGCTGTAGTTGGTAGCGCCTTAGAATAGTAATTATGTGTCCTTAGCTACAAATCCCGGTCGAGGTAAAAATTATTCATTTTTTCACAAATGGTAATGTGCTTATTTGAATATAAAAAAAATTATACATAAGTATATATATATATATATATATATATATATATATATATATATATATATATATATATATATATATATATATATATATATATATATATATATATATATATATATATATATATATATATATATATATATATATATATATATATATATATATATATATATATATATATATATATATATATATATATATATATATATATATATATATATATATATATATATATATATATATATATATATATATATATATATATATATATATATATATATATATATATATATATATATATATATATATATATATATATATATATATATATATATATATATATATATATATATATATATATATATATATATATATATATATATATATATATATATATATATATATATATATATATATATATATATATATATATATATATATATATATATATATATATATATATATATATATATATATATATATATATATATATATATATATATATATATATATATATATATATATATATATATATATATATATATATATATATATATATATATATATATATATATATATATATATATATATATATATATATATATATATATATATATATATATATATATATATATATATATATATATATATATATATATATATATATATATATATATATATATATATATATATATATATATATATATATATATATATATATATATATATATATATATATATATATATATATATATATATATATATATATATATATATATATATATATATATATATATATATATATATATATATATATATATATATATATATATATATATATATATATATATATATATATATATATATATATATATATATATATATATATATATATATATATATATATATATATATATATATATATATATATATATATATATATATATATATATATATATATATATATATATATATATATATATATATATATATATATATATATATATATATATATATATATATATATATATATATATATATATATATATATATATATATATATATATATATATATATATATATATATATATATATATATATATATATATATATATATATATATATATATATATATATATATATATATATATATATATATATATATATATATATATATATATATATATATATATATATATATATATATATATATATATATATATATATATATATATATATATATATATATATATATATATATATATATATATATATATATATATATATATATATATATATATATATATATATATATATATATATATATATATATAT
>JAXCGZ010023550.1:0-2500 GCA_037179515.1 Halocaridina rubra
GTCTTTCTATCTATGTCTATTTTTCTATCGGTGTCTATCTATCTATTTTTTTGTTTATGTACTTAATGTGCGTTGAATATTATACCATTTCAGTGATATTTTCTGAGTAGATGCCTGGCTTATCTAGGCCATATTACACAAGTGTTCCTGCATTTTTTAACATCTGTGCATTATGTTACGTATATGCTAACTGTACAGCTATTTCAGTCAGTTGCGCAGTTACATACACACAGACATATGTATGTGTATGTATATATGTGTTTGTGTGTATGTGCGCGCGCCAGAGAGAGAGAGAGAGAGAGAGAGAGAGAGAGAGAGAGAGAGAGAGAGAGAGAGAGAGAGAGAGAGAGAGAGAGAGAGAGAGAGGCTCCATAGTACTTCTTAGACATTTTTTTGTTTCTTCTGATTTATGTTGATACTTTATATGCAATTGAAAGAGCCTTAATTTGCACGAAATTCTCTTTGTCGTGTTATGCGAAAGGAGGTCACCTTGAGTGACACTCTAGCATACATATACAAACACACACACAAACACACACAAACACACACACACACACACACACACACACACACACACACACACACACACACACACACACACACACACATACTAAAAATCATTAGTTCTAATCCATATAAATACATTCATGCTTTTCAGCAGTTCAGACTTTCAGTAAATCATACGTATGCATGTGTGTGTGTGTATATATATATATATATATATATATATATATATATATATATATATATATATATATATATATATATGTATATATATTGACATGCATGTATGCATTCCTAAATGCATGCATGCATACATACGTTCATACATATATACTCATTCATACATAAAAGTGCATGATGAAATCCGTTTAAAGTCATATCGTCCAACATTCTTGTATAGTATACTCTGTAATGCCTACATACACGAATTCGTAAATACACATATAGCTTACATACATACATACATATCTGTATAGGAACTTTCTGTCACTTATTGGGGAAAGTTTGCAAATGAAGGAAAGCTATTAATCAATTCATTATCTTTTTTTTATGAGTGTGACACCGGGACAGGCAGAAACTGCCCTCATCAATAAGGGCCCGGGCACGAGAAAATACCAAAACGAAGGAAAAGAATAAGGTTAAGGACAAGGTAGAGATGAGGTAATGTCACACAAAGGAAAATGACAGACAAAGAAAAAAAGTCAAAGTACAGAGGACCAGAGATATGGAGGACTAGGCCCTGAGATGACAATAAATCTGCTTTTTGAAGGATGAAAGGTCATAAGAATTGACAGAAGGAGGAAGAGAGTTCCAGAGTCTGGAGGTAGATGGGAAGAAGCAGTCGCAGCACCGACCAATCCGCGAGCTACAAATCTCCACACAGTACCTGTGAGATGAGGCTGCTTGGCGAGTGTTACGTGGCCTCGGCAATGGGGGAGGGATGCAACTCGCCAACTCATCAGTGCAGCGATGGAAGTAGTAACGATAAAAAAGAGAAAGGGAAGATACCATACGGCGAAGAGAGAGAGAATGTAGATTAGAAGTAAGAGAAGGATCATTAATGAGTCTGACTGCCTTAGATTCAACCCTATCAAGGAGATAAGTATAAGAAGCACCCCAGATGTGTGAGCAGTATTCTAAGCAGGGATGGATAAGACCTTTATAAATTTTAAGTAACTGTAAAGAGGAAAAGTAATGACGAAAACGAAACAAAACCCCCAATATTTTGGTTGAAGATTTAGAAATTTGGATTATGTGATTCCTCCAAGATAAGTTAGAGGCTATATGGATTCCTAATATGTTGATAGAATTAAGAGGGTAAATTTCGTTAGTTTCAAAGACAATAGGGTTAGCAGGAGGAGAAGAAGATAAAGAGATAGCCAGAAACTGAGTCTTGGAGGCATTGAATTTAACTAAATTTTGAGTGCCCCACTCAGATACTCTCCGCAAATAGGAGTTGAGAGTAGAAGAAAGAGTGAAACGAGACAGCTTACGAGTAGCAGATGAAGATTGTGAAGAAAAGGCAGAGAAAAAGTGAAGGGTAGAATCATCAGCAAAGGCATGAAGAAGAGAGGAAGATGGGGACTGTAGATCATTGATGACGAGAAGGAACAGAGTTGGTGAAAGAACAGAGCCTTGTGGAACACCACTGGTAACAGAGAAAGGGCTAGATGTCGCGCCATCAACAACTACAGGTATAAAACGGTCAGTAAGAAAACTGGAAATCAAAGAACAGAAAGAAAGGGTAAAGCTATAGGCAGGGAGTTTGGCCAACAGAGCATTGTGTCAGACTCTGTCAAAAGCCTTAGAGATATCAAGGGCGACGACAAAGGATTCCCCATGGTTCCTCAGAGAAGATGACCATACATGAGTAAGATAGGACAGGAGATCACCAGTGGATCTAGCCTTGCGGAAGCCGTACTGGTGATCGGAGATAAATGAGTTAGATTCAAGGCGTTTCAAGAAGTGAGCATTGAGCAAAGTTTCGAAAACTTTA
>JAXCGZ010023550.1:5000-7500 GCA_037179515.1 Halocaridina rubra
TGTTTATTGATTTATTTATGCACCCATGAATTATGCGTATACATTTATTATCATACCCTTTCACGTTTGTACATACTTTTACAATAATGTATTATGATATACTTGTATGCACTTATGTATATGATTTAGTTCTTACATGCCCACGTACACACCCAGAATTGTTCATGCAAAGGTGGATCCTTCTTAACCCTTTTTTGCCGCATGACGTCATCAAGGTGCATCTTCATGATGAAAGTGTGATGACTTTCACATGTTATAATGTGCGAGGATGCTGCTGCTGCTGCTGCTGCTGCTACTACTACTACTACTACTACTACTACTACTAGAACAGCAACAAGAACGCCTTTTGCTATCTTTGCAGTCGCCTAATAATAGTAATAATAATAATAATAATAATTATAATAATAATATAATACATATTATCATTATTATTATTATTATTATTATTATTATTATTATTATTATTATTAAGATGAGTAGAAGTTGTGTTATAGGAATTGTGTTATGAAGGAGGAGGAGGAGGAGGAAGAAGAAACTCAATTGAGGATAGAAAGGAGATAGAGGAGGAGGAAGACTCTGATGTAGGTGGAGGAGTGAAATAAACCGAGTTAAATAGGAAAGGAGGAAAAGGAAGAAAAAAATATATTGGAGAAGAACGCTGAGGTAAGGAGGAGAGGAAGTAAGGTGAAGAAAATTGAAAAAAGGAAGAGAAAGAATGAAAAATACTGAGGTAAGGAGAGAAGTAGAATGATTCGGTTTTACGTCACGGACTCCCTTTTCTACCAAGGGCTAGGACGATTACCTTCTATCGGAGGACTTGTTTATGCAGATGTCCTCGTCACCTAGAGTGCATGCCCTTGCTAACCTCAGACCGTGGCAGGGCGCGAACGCTCGACCTGACGCCTCAAAGTCGCAGACGCTACCGCTTTGCCACGGTGACTACCAAGGAGAGAAGTAGAAGGAAGAAGAAAAAGTGTGTAACAGGAAAGTCTTGAGATAAATAGAAGAAGAAGTAGATGATGATGGCGATGGTAAGAAGGGTGGGGGTTAATGGAAGAGTAAGTAGAGATGGAAAAAAAATAATGTAGGGGAGAATTTGAGAGAAAAAGGAGGAGGAAGAGGAGAGATACTTGTTATTGGTGGATTTAAAAGAGGTATTAGAAAGAGTAGGAGGAGAAGGAAGAAGAGAAAAATAATATAGGAGGAAGTTTTGAGATAAAGCGAAGAGGAGGAGAATATAGTCAGGAAAAGCGGACTTAAAAGAGGAGGAATTAAAATAACTGAGGTAAGAAACGGAGGTAGAGAAGAAAGTAGAAAATATATATATAGTTGTAGCATTGGAGGAAAATTGAGATAAAGTAGACAAGGAGGAGGAACTGGAGGAGGAGGAGGAGGTTAAAAATATCGTTGCTAAGGAGTGTTACGTAGGAAGAGGTGATACTTAGAGCACTTGTGGTTTAGGAGGAAGATAAGGAGGAGCCATTTGTGGTTTGGAAGGCGTAGGAAGAAGAGGTGGTAAATGGAGTGATAAGGGAGAAGAGGCTGATAAGAAGGAGGGAGTGAATAAAAAAAAAAGTCATTCAAGAAAACTAAATAACAGGGGAAGAGAAGACAATGATAATGAAGAAAAAAAAATTATAATGAAAACATTGAGAATGAAAGAAAAGGGAGAATAAAATGAAAATAATGAAAAATATGACAATAATTATATAGATGAAGAAAAAGATAATGATGGAGAAGACAAAATAACTACTACTGCTACCACCACTACTAATACTACTGACACTACTATAGAAGATTCATCTAGGTTTGAGTGATTAGTTTACTGTATTTGCTATTCTTGCGTAGTTTACTTATTTGGATCTAAAGCAATATATGAGGTCACTTGCACACAGACACTTCCTTATCGCATAAAAGGTCATTATTACAGTCTCATAAGAATTACATATACACAGTAAAACTTGATTTCATCAGTTAACTCCAGAATAATGTATGCTCAGATAAAGTACATCATACTAATAATATGTAGGTACCTTGTTTGCCCGACCACTGTGTAAGTTGGGTATTGGGTACTAGTCTTTTTTGTATATAAATTAAATAACTGTACATGGGGACATGTGCACACGGGCACTCCCAGTGACATGCAGTTTTTAACAGTATAGTCTATATTAGTCTATGTATGATTTAAATATTAGAATATTTACATTCATATTCTAGTATGCATATAATAATTATAGGTGGAATTTTACAAACATCACAAATAATTCAGACTGCAAAATTCTAAAAGAAGGAAGAGAAATGCCTGAAAAAAAAAGAGATATACTCGAAAAAGAGAAGAAATAGAAAAAAGAAAAAGAAAACCATTTCAGGCTAAAAGATGAATAAGAAAAACCAATGCATATATATATATATATATATATATATATATATATATATATATATATATATATATATATATATATATATATATAATATATATATATATATATATATATATATA
>JAXCGZ010023550.1:12500-27500 GCA_037179515.1 Halocaridina rubra
CAGTGAGGCAACATGGCTTCAGAGAAGGAAGATCAACAGTAACAAACTTATTAGAATTTTATGATGAGGTAAGCCAAATCTTACAGGAAAGAGAGGGCTGGGCAGATTGCATATTCCTAGACTTCCAGAAAGCGTTTGACACTGTTCCACATGGGAGACTTATTAAGAAGCTGCAATCAATGGCTAGAATAGGTGGAAATGTCTTGGAATGGATAAAAACTTACTTAGAAGGAAGGGAACAGAGGGTTAGAGTAAGACACTCAGTGTCTGAATGGAGAAGAGTTAGTAGTGGAGTTCCACAGGGTTCAGTTTTAGGGCCACTTTTGTTCCTTGTATATGTAAATGACCTACCAGAGTCTGTAAATTCATTCATGAATATGTTTGCAGATGATGCAAAGATTGTGAAGAAAGTAAAAAACGAGAACAATGGTAGAGAACTTCAGGAGGATCTAAATAATCTGCATGAGTGGTCAGAAAAGTGGCTAATGAAATTCAATACCTCAAAATGTAAGGTAATGAGAATGGGTACAAGTGCAAGAAGGCCCAAGCTTGACTACTCGGTGGCTGGAGTACAACTTCAAGAGACAGAAAATGAGAGAGATCTAGGAGTAAACATACTGGCAGATTTGTCTCCAGAAATACATATAAATGGCGTAGTAAGGGCAGCATATGCATTCTTATCAAATGTAAGGGTAGCCTTCAGGCACATGGACAAGGAAATGTTCAGAAATATTTATGTAACCTATGTGAGGCCAAAAGTCGAATATGCAGCCCCCTTTTGGAATCCGCACTTGAAAAAGCACATAGCTAAGCTTGAAAAAGTTCAAAGACATGCCACGAAACTGGTGCCAGAAATACGCAATCTCGGTTATGATGAGAGGCTGAGGGAATTAGACTTGCCATCACTCGAAGCTAGAAGAGTAAGGGGGGATATGGTGACAGTCTTTAAATTCCTTCATGGTTATGATAGAGTGGATAGGGATCGATATTTCGATATGGCTGGCTCTAGAACTAGAGGTCATAGTTTGAAGCTTCGGAAGAAAACTTGTTTGCAGGATGTAAGGAAATACTTTTTCAGTGTAAGAGTAGTTGATAATTGGAATTCGCTAAGCGAGGAGGTAGTTAATGCTACCTCAATCCATAGTTTTAAGGACAGGTATGATAAGTATCACTAAGTCTAAAAATGGAACCGATCAGGAGACGGGAAGATACGAGCTTTGGGCTCTTTCCCGTAAACACAATTAGGTAATCACAATTAGGTAATCACACACACACACACACACACACACTTTGAAATGAGCCTTTTCTGTGACGGATTATGCACACACTCACCCACACACTTTGAGATGAGCCTTTTCTGTGACGGATTATGCACACACTCACACACACACTTTGAGATGAGCCTTTTCTATGGCGGAATACGCACACACACGCACGCACGTATACACACACGCACGCACGCACTTTGAGATGAGCCTTTTCTATGGCGGAATACGCTCATATACGCACGCACGTACACACACACGCACGCACGCACTTTGAGATGAGCCTTTTCTATGGCGGATTTTATATACACACATTTTTTTTAGATAAACCTTTGTTGCGAATTGCACTCACACAAATACGCATACAACAGGCTCTCATTTCGCGGCTTTGAGGTGACCCCTTTTTGTGGCTCATTTTTAGAGAAAGGTTCGGTAGTGAACGTGGCTCAAGCGGTAGCGTCCGCGACTCTGAGGCGTCAGGTCGAGGGTTCACTCCCCGTCACGGTCTGAGGTTAACAAGGGCATGCACTCAGGGTAACGATTACATCTACCAAAACAAGTCCTTTGTAAGAAGGCAACCGTCCTATCCCTTACTAGAAAAGGGAGTTCGTGACGTAAAACCGAATCCCTTTTTAGAGAAAGGTTCGCGGTTTTTCCTTCACTATAGCTCAAACTCTAGGAGATGCTGCTTTAGCATAGACCCCATACATGTAATGGTGCTCCCACTAGCGTGCTGAGTGTACAGGGCTTACGTACTATAGGAGGGACTCCGCTACCTTATCCTTCTCTATTTACGAGTGGTTATGACGAATAGCGGGAGAAAACAGTATTTTAATTAATTCGTTCGTATTAATATATTTATTTATTCAAATGTGTTGTTTGTAATGATTATATATTAATTGCTCGTTGTTTGCCGTTTTATGTGTCACTGTTAATCCCCCCATACGAATGAGTGGGGGTACAGGGAAGTTAGGGCTGGGGTATTAAGGTTGGATGCCCTTCCTAACGCCCCGTTGTGGGTTATAGGTCAGTTAAAATTAGGTAGTTCTTCCGTATGGTGATTTAGAAAGTAGTTTTTTTTTTATTCATGTATATCATTTGTAATTTTTTTTTTATTACAGTATAAGTTAGTTGAATTTGGGTAGTTCTTCTGTAATTTCAGAAAACATTGTTTTTATTCATTTCTTTTAACGTTTATGTCTCTCTACTCATTTGTTTTTGTTTTTTAATTCACGTATACCTTATCATCATGAGGTTGGGAGCCTCCTGTATGTAGGTATAAGGGGGGTAGGGGAGGGATGGGTCGTGGGCAAATAAATAGTTTTCATAGGTTACACGTTTTTTATGGAGTTTCATGTGCCACAAGGAATCCCCATGCGAATGGGATTGGACATGCATGTTAGCGATATTAAGACTGGATGCCGTTCCTAACGCCCCGTGGAGGGGTCGAACTCATATTAGTCAAGGATTCCGCTTCTCAACTCGAACGCCCTAACGCTGAGGTACTGCGGCTCCTGATCGGTAATAATTTATATTTACAGACTGGACATATTTTGCTGTACATAGAAAAGATTCACTAGAAAGGGTGTTTACTATTCTTACGGTAAATCTTAGCTGTGTTTATAAATGAATCTCAAATATTTCTTTAAGTACTAATAATTTCATATATTTCTCTATCTCCATATATTGTAAAAAGTAACAGACTACTCCGGTAGCGTTTCTCCCTGGGATTTGATTTACACCTAGAATGTCGATACAAACTTGCGGAAAAAACTTGTATAGTCCCCTGTACGGTGACTGATAGTGTACAGTACAACAAATGACTTTGCATTTATTTGCAACAGCTGTGTTTGTAATGTACTTGTAAATATTTCTTTTTTTGTGGTTAGTTTCACTGATACACAAACCAGTAAAATGGCTTCACATGCAACAGTTACTGGATGTAAAACCAGATATTTTCTGGTTTTCATTTACAGTTGAAACTGTTTTTTTTTCTTTTTTTTATTTATAGATTATTACAGGGAGATTTACTGCCATGGGAATGGACTACTTTTTTCTGACACACAAACAGTGTCTTTACATCCATATTGTTTAGTCAAGATTGTTGTATATTGTTAACTTTCTTTATTTTGGGTCTTCGTCATAGAACTGTCTCAAATGCCTCAGAAAAGAATTCAGCAGGATGTAATATTATAGGCGATACACTCTCAGAGACAGTTACAAAGGGATAGTAAATGGGGTTTTAATAGGTCTTTATCCGATTCATCTGTGGGTGACCTAAGCAGGGTGGTTGTGGGTGGGTGGGATTGTGTTAGCCCTTTATCCCCAAGGAGTGATAGAGGTATATTAGCTTCTGGTGAACGTGTGCATCAACTCGGCCATCCCTCTTACAAGTTGGTATGCATGTCCTTTTAGTGCCCAAAATGGAGTCTAGTGTTATGGAGCAATTTATTGCCTCCTGTTATGTGACTCATTTATCCAGCTGAGCTGGCTTGTGATTCCAAGCTAGAAGTACCATTACCCTCTTCTTCATATCCTCAGGAGGGATTTTGCAGTGTGAAGCAATCTAACCCACCTTTGATAGTTGGAACACTGAGTTACAGGTTCGAATCCTGTCAGGGGAGTAAAAGTGTTTCATGTTTCAGATGAGAGATGGTTTTTATTTGGCTTCGTAGATGCCAGTAGAACAAGGATTTGAATCAAGTGCAATAACCAGGTGAAATTTATCCATGTGCTGTGATCCTATGAGCTTGAGAAGGGAGGTATAGGAGACCCACCCCCCACAATGGTGGTATAGGGACTCTTCCTCCACACTTGTGTTTACCTTCCATAACTGTAAATCCGTACATTGTTACTGGAAAATCAGGGAGTTAAGCTATGTTTTGCATGGGCGAGCTCGTCACGTTTTGTTCAGAGCGCGTTCTCGAATCGGATTTGCCAATGATTTCACCAAGTGGCGGCGGTAGTATTGGTGTCGGAGAAAATCGTTCAGGTGGTGTGTGTGTGTGTGTGTGTGTGTCTGATTTCAAGGCGGATGTATCGGCTGTGCTTTGATTATTTGCCTCGTTGGAGATTTATCGTATGTACTTACAGACATACGTTTGTACATACATATTTTACATTGCCGGTAGCCACGCACTATAAGTTTATAGTAGTTATTGCATGTCAGTCAATCCTGCAAACTTCGATTAGGAGTATACATAGGTTTTCCTACGCGCATGCATCCATACATACATATTGCACATTGCTACGTAATGTCCGTTGATCGTGCATATTTCAGATAGTCACGCATATTAGACTTTTATTCATGTAAGCATGCATGCAAACATACATAGATAATAAGGGGTGAGATCAGATTTCAGTGTAGAGAGTATTTTGGCTGTCTCCCATCAATTCTTGTTTTTTATCGTCTGAGAAAAGTATAATAGTTTTTTCTACTTTATTTAATAATGGATTACCCACGTGAAACTCTCCCTTAGAATAATATAACAGATACACTTTGAAAACCTTTTTAGTTACTCGATAACATAGCTAAGACCCTTACAATATCTGCTATTTCATCTCAGCGTGATCTTAGAGAGAGAGAGAGAGAGAGAGAGAGAGAGAGAGAGAGAGAGAGAGAGAGAGAGAGAGAGAGGAGAGAGAGAGAGAGAGAGAGAATAATGTTCACATTAAAGGCTAACAAAGCTTTCGTATTGGGGAGAGAGAGAGAGAGAGAGAGAGAGAGAGAGAGAGAGAGAGAGAGAGTGAGTGAGTATCTGCAGGGCTTCGGTATTGCATTTTCTTTGCCTTAGGCTGTGGAGAGTCATTTGTAGATATGATCTACATTTATGAATTTATGATTCCTGCTTAAATGAAACTCTTTCTTCTTACTGTAGTGTCTTTTATCTACTACACACATTTAGGTATATCTTTATAGATATGTACAGTATCTACGCGGATCTGTGTCGTCAAGAAAGGAGTTTTTTTTATAGGTCAGTTGGTGGAGAGTATATATTTTTCTTTTGCTGTTGGGAGAGATGCAAGTGTAAACGTACATGCGTACGCGCATATATGCGTGCATGCCTTCATGCTTACATACGTATATGCATACATACATGCATAAAAACATACGTACATACATATTTAAATCAAGCAATTTATAAACACGCAAGTATATGCATGCATGCATACAAGTACATACATAAACTCCAAACCCACATGTATAAACACACCAAATCTATCTTTATTGTTTCTTTTTTACGTGCAAGATCTTTAAGATAAAAAAAATTGCATGCAATCTTTCCGTGTATGTGTTTATATGTGACTGTACGTGTGTGTGTGTGTGTGTGTGTGTGTGTGTGTGTGTGTGTGTGTGTGTGTGTGTGTGTGTGTGTGTGTGTGTGTGTGTGTGTAATTAGATCGAAACTTTCACTTCTTAATGCTTCTTATCGCACTTTCTCGAAACTTCTTATCATTGCTCTCTCTCTCTCTCTGCTTTCACTGATGTCTGTGGTGCACCTTTTTCTTCAATCAAGAGTACAGTATATGAAGAGATGAGGGCTTCTGGTCTGGCCAGTCTCAGTAATCATGCTTTCGGTTTCTCAATACAATATGGTCCATGACAACATTTTTTATTATTATTATTATTATTATTATTATTATTATTATTATTATTATTATTATTATTATTATATTATTATTATTATCTTCATCATCATTATTTCGTGCTCACTCCATATTGCTTTGAGAAAGAATTTTGAATATAGTCTAGATGAATGAACTTTCTAGGAGGCATTTGTGATATCGAGTCTAGAAATTGAATCTTTTGCAACGTTTCCATGCTATATTACTTAGAAATAATGAACGAACGTCACGGAACTCATTTTATGTAATTAGTCGAGATACGTAAGACGTCTTAGAACGGATTTTCCATGTGTTGTCGAGACGAATGAACGCCGCCGTAGAAAGCATATGCGCTATTGCGTCGAGGAAATGAACGAAACGCCGTAGAATGCATTTGTTACGTAATGGAGTTGAACACGCTCACACTATATTTAGTCGGGCTGAGTGAACGCTGTAAAACGCATTTGCGATATTCGGTCTAGTTATGTAAATGCCGTAGAACGCGTTAGGGATATTTAGTTAAGAAAATGAAAGGAATGATGATTAAAAAACTAAACTTTCGTCGTTCAATGTTGTTGTTTTAGTATTTGTTTTGCCCTCATGAAGCTCCGCATGAGGACCTTCAGCCCTCCCTCGGACTATTGTTGGTACTTCGTATGCCCCCCACGTGAACGTAAGAGAGAGAGAGAGAGAGAGAGAGAGAGAGAGAGAGAGAGAGAGAGAGAGAGAGGAGAGAGAGAGAGAGAGAGGTATTGAAATAAAATAGGAGTAAAATATAGAAAAATATTTGTATTTAGTTTGGAATAGATGATATACACGCACATGCACTCACTCGCGCACACTTGAAATCATGCACACAAACATGCATACACCAAATCGCTCACACACACACACACACACACACACACACACACACACACACACACACACACACACACTAACAAACTCACGCATACATACGCCATCGACTACATTCCCAGGTCCTCGTAGTTTCGAGTTTTTGTTGTAGGTAAGTCCACAGTCGTGGCTGCTTCCAAGTTATTATTAGAAATGCTTTCAGGGGGTTTGCCGTTAGGGAGGTCAAGATAACACAAAAGGTAGTTAGTTACCTGTCTTCCATCACTCACCCCCCCCCCCTTGCAAAGTATTCCGGTGGAGTAGGAGGAGGAGGAAGAGGTGAAAGAAAGTAAGATGAAGAGCGAGAAGGTTTGATTAGGAGGAAGAAGATGAGGAAAAGGCTTTGGAATAGGAGGAGGATAAAGTATAGATAGGAAAAGTATCAGGAAAAGGAGTTAAGAGAAGAGGTGGAGAAAGAAAAAGGTTTGGGGGAGAGGAAGACAAGGAGGAAGAAGGCTTGAGAGGGAGGAAGATGAGCAAAAGGAGTAGATTAGGAGGAGAATAAAGTATAGATAGGAAGAAGAGAAGGAAAAGGAGTAAAGAGAAGAAAAAGAAGAGGAAGAGGAGGAGAAAGATAAAGTATCTATAGGAAGAAGAACAGGAAAAGGAGCTATAAAACGAAGAGTAGGAGGAGGAGGAAAAAGGTTTGAGGGGGAGGAAGATGATGATAATGAGTTGGATGAGGAGAAGAATAATGTATAGCTAGCTAGGAAGAAGAGTAGAAAAAGGAGTTGAGGAAAGAAGAGGAGGCGAATGAAGGTTTGAGGGGGAGGTAAAAGAGTTGGCTTAGGAGGAGGATAAAATATAGATAGGGAGAAGAGCACGAAAAGAAGTTGAGGGAGGAGGAGGAGGAAGGTTTGGGGCGGAGGAAGATGAGGAAAAGGGATGGAGTTTAGGAGTAGTTTTGAGTAGGATTAGCGAGTTTGTAAAGGAGTTTGGGACTAGAGGGAGAAGGAAAAGAGTAGGAGGAAGGGAAAAATTTTGGGAGGATTAGCGATACGTATATGAGTAGGATATGAAAGAGGAAGATGAGGGAAAATTGAAGAGGAGGAGCAGGAGGAGGTGAAGGGGTTGACAGAGAAGGAAAGGGGTTGTTCAAGAGGAGGAGGAGGAAAAGGAATTGAAGGAGGAGGACGAGGAAAGGAGTCGAAGGAAGATGAAGAAACAAGTGGAGGAAAAGGAGGAGAAGTAGAGATAGAAACGAGAGTAAGGATAGAAGGAGAAGGATGAGGAAAAGTTTGAAAAGGAGGAAGTAGGAGGAGGAGGAAAAAATTTTGAGGAAGAGGAGGGATAGGATGAAGGAGTTGAGAGAGGAGGAATATGAGGGACAATAAAAAGGAGTCGAGGAAAAAGGATAACACCTACTCAAGTGACGACACTCAGATGTCAAGTGTAATGAAAACGGCTAATCCTCTACAGGGTGTCCACAAAGTCTGGGTACATAGGAATTTTCACTATGCAGAGCTATTCAATCGAGTTCACCTGAATTTTGTAAGCGCATCAAATTATGCATTGAAAATGATGGAAATCATATTGAAAATATTATTTATTAACATTAGATTTAAATAAAATTGTTTTGTTTTAAAAGTATGTGTTAATCTCCTGCGTAACCAGACTTCGTCTGGGTACGCAGGAGATTAACACATACTTTTAAAACAAAACAATTTTATTTAAATCTAATGTTAATAAATAATATTTTCAATATGATTTCCATAATTTTCAATGCATAATTTGATGCGCTTTACAAAATTCAGGAGAACTCGATTGAATAGCTCTGCATAGTGAAATTTCCTATGTACCCAGACTTTGTGGACACCCTGTAGAACAGGGGTGGCCAGACTTTTGGATTCCGATATCTACTCTAAAGACTGAAACTCTCTTAGGATCTACCATACTACATAATCACACAATATTACCTCAACTGGGGGGGGGGGAACTTTCAAATAGCAAAGTACTATAAAACATGAGTGCATTTGTCTCACATATATATATATATATATATATATATATATATATATATATATATATATATATATATATATATATATATATATATATATATATAAAACTAATCAGTTCAAACTAAATTAAGAAAAAAAATTAGTTCAAACTGATGCCAAGTCTTACTGTGGGGGAACGGCGATCGACCAAACAAGTGGCCGCGATCGACTGTTTGTGGCCACCTCTGCTCTAGAAAATAGAAAATATAATTTTTTTTTACTGATTAAGAGATATACGAGTAGATGGGACGCTGTATCATAGCGGCATTATGCTCGACCAGGGAGGAGACGTACCCACTTTCGAACCCCCGGCGGGGTGGTAGGAAGGGCATCCAGCCTTAATTTCCTAACTTCGATCCGTCTGTGTTAATAGTGACACACAAAGCTGGAGAGAGAGAGAGAGAGAGAGAGAGAGAGAGAGAAATTCGAGTAGGTGGGTAAATAACATAAGGTGAGTCGGTTTGATGAGTGTATGTAGAGAGAGAGAGAGAGAGAGAGAGAGAGAGAGAGAGAGAGAGAGAGAGAGAGAGAGAGAGAGAGCCAAATGATGAGTAAGAGGCGATGAAAATATAAATTTCAGCTGTCCATGACCTGTTCACTAACATACACTCATCAAACCGACTCACCTTATGTTATTTACCCAGCTACTCGAATTTCTCTCTCTCTCTATCTATCTATCTATGTATCTATCTATCTATCTACAGCCTTTCAAAATATTCTCTCTCTCTCTCTCTCTCTCTCTCTCGATTCTACAGCCTTTCTCAAAATATTCTCTCTCTCTCTCTCTCTCTCTCTCTCTCTCTCTCTCTCTCTTTGTGTGTGTGTATCAGGGTATTACAAGATGCAAGAAACCTTGGAAGATCATTTTACAGCTCATAAGCATAATGATTATGCATTTTTAATGCATTATGTGTTACAAGTATGTCATGGTAATTTTGTGTTTGTGTGCATGTTTTTTTTTCTAAATCTCATTAGTAAATTGGAGAGTTTAACTGTATGTAGATTTCCATACATAGCAATATAAGTATATATATTTCTGCATAAATAAATATATGCATTTATGTACTGTACTTATATATTGAATACATAATAAGAAATATTCATATATTCGTATTCGGACGCATATACTTGTTCGCCCTCTTTCAGGCTAATAATCACTTATATGTATGTGCCTGCGTGCGTGCATGCCTACATGCATCATACATATTTACATTCATTTATCATATAGATACAGTACATACATTTGTGCTTGCGTGTTTGCCTGCTTATATTCGCACAAAAATACATACACATATATGCACTCAAATCTACATATAAACATGTATGCCTGCATACAAAGATGCTATTAATGTACATACATACATATATCCAGACGTACACACGAGCCTTATTGAAAAACGCCAGCCATGACAATGTGCACTGGATGAATTTTTTACCCATTGGATTGATTTCCTTACTTGCCTGAAAACTTTTTATCCATTTTTCCTTTTCTTTTTCATATATTAATAAAAGAAAATACTATTTTCTTACTTATTATTTCTTCTTTTATTTGCCTGACGTGATTATCCACTGTTTCCTTAATCTATTTTTTTTATTTTCCTTTTTTTAATTAGATACAAAAGTATTTTCCTCCTTTTCCTTCTTTTCTTTGGAACAGAAGAAACGATTTTGAAGTTTAGGGTTTTCGAACACGAACATAGAAAAAAAAAACTTGTCTGAGGAAAAAAAATACAGCTGTATTTATTTATTTGTGTATTTAGTTTTGTTTATTTGTTTATTTCCTTTAACATTTTATTTATTTATTTATTTATGCATTTATTCAATTGCTTAATTATTTATTTAGTCATCAGTCAGTCAGTCACATAGTTATTTAGTTTGTCAGTCCGTCCATCAAGCAAGTCTTTTAGTTATTTAGGGTGTCAGAGTTATTTAATCAGCCAGTCAGTTACATAGTTTGTTAGTCTATCAGATAGTTATTTAAGCAGCCAGTCAGTGGATTAGTCACTTAACTAGTCACTCATCCAGTCTGTTGGTTATTTAGTCAGTCAGTCATTAATATATATATATATATATATATATATATATATATATATATATATATATATATATATATATATATATATATATATATATATATATATTATATATATATATATATATATATATATATAAATATATATATATATATATATATATACATATATATATATATATATATATATATATATATATATATATATATATATATATATATATATATATATATATATATATATATATATATATATATATATACATGTGTGTGTGTGTGTGTGTGTTTGAAACTAATTATTAACATAGTCTATCAGTCAGCTAGCTAGACAGATATTTAATCAGTCATTCATCCAGTCAGTTATATGGTTTAGTTACTTAATCAATCAAATAGTTATTTAAATAGGCATTCATTCAATTAGTTTGATTCTTATTTAGTAGTTAAGCTAGTCAGTCAGTCTGTTGACTATTTATTCAGTTACCGAGATGGTTATTTAGTTATTCAGTCACTTATATTAGTCATTCAGTCATCAGTCAGTCACTCCAGACACACTTAATAATTCTTTGCTACTGCAGATTAGACTCCACACCTGATGACCATTGTAAATATGGTCTCTGCTGTTGCCATGTCTCCTGCTGGGGATTCCCCTCCCTCCTCCTTTGTGCTCCAGCAGAGAGTGAAAGGGGCTTGACCGTTATGCCTCGAGGTCTTGCATAAGTTAATATGATCGGGGGAAGAGAGAGAGAGAGAGAGAGAGAGAGAGAGAGAGAGAGAGAGAGAGAGAGAGAGAGAATATTAATTGAAGGAAAAAAATCATACAAAGTACATCTTTTCGAGACTAAAAAGTTAAAAATTAAATCAAAAGTAAATTCAATAGAAATAAATTTATTTCCAATTTACATCGGTTCTTAATGCTTTAACTTAAGTGATATAAAGATAGAAAGAGAATATACATTAGTGAAATCAAACGCAATTGTACAGTTACTGATTAGCAAACCAATAAGTAGGTTATATATAGAACAGTGGTACCTATTATTATTTTTTTCATTTTCAAGGACCCCTTTTTATTTAGATTAATTTTTCATAGACCCTAGGCTATTGAAAAGTGTTTCTAATTTTCTGGCTGAGTTTATTCACTAACCACAAACTCGTTTTAATGATGTCATCTTTTGTTTAATATAACTGAAAATACAATTAAATGGCAGAATCGAATTATAATAGTACAAGTGCATTGGAAACCAACAGTTTTAAAGAAGTCAAAAAATATAAAAGACAATTTATCTTTCATCGTCCTTATCATGAATAATTTTATAGTTTTCACCTCAGACTTTTGGAATATTAAACTTAAATCATGGACCACCAGAGTTACATGTGGTGGCTTTGAGGGGTTCGCTGACCACAGGTTGAGAACCTTTATAGAATTTAGTTTAATAGCTTCGAAGGTAGTTCACCTTAATAATTGGTGATTCTGAACGTTGTTATTCCTTATCAAGTTTGTATTGATGTTGTTAATAATCGTCATCAGTGGTTTGGTTATAATATGTGAGTTGTACTGGGTTGTATATGTGATATGATGCTCATTGATATGTCGGAGAGCTTGTGGAAAATTTGTTGGTAGGGTATGAATAGATGTCAAGGAAAGGTTATTCAGAGGTAATTCCATCTTGTGAATATATTTGTGCTTATTATGTTAATTTAATTTCGCCTAACCTATCCTTTAACTTAGTTGGGTTAGGTTAGATTAGATTATTATATAATAAGGCTTCGTTATTTGTAGGGAACTCTCCATTCTACACGAATCTATATTTATATGAGCCTAGAGACTGACTCAAATGTGTTTGGGCAGTTATATCCAATACAGGCTCTCTTGAATTGGAATACGACGAAGGACTGAAAAAGGTAAATCAAGCAATGGATAGGTTGAAGAAGATCTAATAAACTAATATTACGCATGAAAGTCAGATTATACAATAGTCTAGTACGACCTGTACTTTTGTATGGACATGAATTCTAGTAAAACAATGAAACTATTTCACAAGGGTTTTTTCAGTTTGAGAATGAAACTTTAAGAAAATTATTAGGAGTTAGATGACAGGATAGAGTGAGAAATGATACCCTAAGGGAAATGATCGCACTCCCACATGCAGATGAGGTCATGATAAAAAGGAGATGGGGTTGGCTTGGACATGTCTTTCGCACAGGCTCAAGTAGACTTAAAGGGGTCAATGTCAAATGGCCACCTCACGGCTTCTGAAGAATTGAAAGACCCAGACCTACTTGTTGAGAATTAGGACACTCGAGGTTGGAGATGAAATGAGATCTATAGAAATAAAGGCATGAGGAAGAAATGGGTGTCAGAATTTCGCGTAGGCCCTTTGCGTTACATGGCGTCGATTGCAACAATAATGATGATATATCAATTTAACCAGGCTTACCTAACCTAACCTCTATATTAGGTAGATTCTCTTAGAATTCTTTGAATATAATTCTGTTCTAGCATGTTTGCAATAAGAAAAGCCTGCAATGTTAACTTGCTTCTTTCAACCTTCATTAAATATGATTCTTCTCTAGGCTGTTTGTTTGAAGGAAAATGCCTTCTGTAGGCCTACTTTCAGCCTTAATTATATATTAATCTGAGCTAGTCTATTAAAAAAAACCACGGTTGGCTTACTTCTTTCAGCCTAAACTATTTTATGATTATGGCCTACACTATTTAAGAGAACGAAAACCTTTACAGTAGGCCTACTTTTTAAAACTATTATAATTCTGTTCTTGCCCATTTGAGATATAAAAATAAATCCTTTTTTTCCAAACTGAAAATGCATAATTCTGCTGTAGCCAGTGGAAGAGAAAAATCCCCACCATAGGCCTATGTTTAGGCTTCATTCGCTAGGCCTCTGTGTAAATGACTGTTGCATCAATATTCAGTATACTTGAGAACAAAAACAAACTCATTATTTGTATTACAATAACTAAGTAACTGGCGAGAGAACATGGTAATTGCAATGCCAAATCCATTGGTAGTCTATGCCCAAGGGCTTAATATGGCATTTACTTATAATTTATCTCTCTGTATGGTAATGTCAAGGATTTTTTTTTTATTTACATATATTTGGGTAAATAATTTTTTTGCAGTACCGTAATATATATATATATATATATATATATATATATATATATATATATATATATATATATATATATATATATATATATATATATATATATATATATATACTTTTTTTCCATTAGTTTGATTTGGTAATTTACTGGTGTGTTTTTTGTATTGTAATGTTAATAAATTTATTTTACTTTGATTTGATGTGTATGATAGATGAATGTTATGTGTTTTTAAATTTAATTTTTGGGGGTTAAATTTCCCCTTTTCAGCTTAGTAATATTAGTGTAATGTTTAGTTAATTCATATAATACTTTGATTTGGGTAAATACATGTTTTTTTTTATTATTATTATTTCGTTTTATGTGTTACAATTAACCCCTATACGAGTTGAGGTGGACACAGGTTGGAGCTGGGGGATTAAGGCTAGATGAATCTAACCTAACCGAATAACATATTTTGTATTCAGTAGGTTTGTATTATTTAAGAGCAGGCAGGGTGCCTATTATGGGATTGAGGTTAAACGCCTCGAGGTGCATCAAGTTCCTATTTTAAGATTAAAGGGGGGTTTAAACGGTCAAACGGTTCGTCGAATGCGGTTCGACAGACAAATGTTTGAAGTGATGTTCGAACGTATGAACGACGTATTTGGTTGTCGAACACGTTTGTCAAACGTGTTCATCAAATACCCGGCACACGTTCGAACACCACCTCAAACACTTATCTGTCGGACCGCGTTCGACGAACCGTTTGACATCATATAGTCCACATCATATAGTTCCTTCTGTTAGTTAATAACATTGGAGTTTTTCATAACTATTCGTTTTCATGAACGACCGGTTTTGAAAGTAGTTGCATAGCAATTTAAAGTATAATAAGTACTGAATATATATATATATATATATATATATATATATATATATATATATATATATATATATATATATATATATATATATATATATATATATATATATATATATATATATATATATATATATATATATATATATATATATATATATATATATATATATATATATATATATATTTCTTTTGGCCTAACCAATACTTTTTGATTGT
>JAXCGZ010023550.1:32500-35184 GCA_037179515.1 Halocaridina rubra
CAGAGATTTTAGTGAACCTCTCTCTCTCTCTCTCTCTCTCTCTCTCTCTCTCTCTCTCTCTCTCTCTCTCTCTCTCTCTCTCTCTCTCTCTAACTTTATCTTGATCTTGCTTAGGGCATAGGTGTTCGGCTTTCCATTCGTTGCACCCGAAGGAGAGGGGCTCCCCTCTCCCCCTTTTCCTGTCCCCCTTCCTGCAGTGCAGTATAAATGGGCTTTCTCTCGTGCAGGTGCATTGGCAATACGACGTTTTGTCTGTTTTATTTTCTTGCCTTGTGTAAGATAATTTGTTTTTCTGTGTCTGTCTGTTAGTCGATCATCCATATATCTATCTATCAGCCAGTGTCTGTTTATCTTCTGTATGTTTGTGTTTGCCCATCTGTGTATCTATCTTTCTATCGAGATATATATATATATATATATATATATATATATATATATATATATATATATATATATATATATATATAGAGAGAGAGAGAGAGAGAGAGAGAGAGAGAGATTCATTGAATATAGGTAATAGACAGGTAGATAGATAGACATTGAAATTTTTGTTATTTTTAACTTTTCTTGGGGCTAGGAATTGCATCTCTGAAATCATCTGTTTGTGCCACTCTTAATCTTAAGGTACAGCTATTCGCACGCGCACACACACACACACACACACACACACACACACACACACACACACATATTTGGAAAAGATAAAGATTAAAAAAAAGTGTTCCATCGAAATACTTATATTTGTTGACTTTTATATTTATTTTTAATTTTATTAGAATTTTCATCGTTATCTTGAAACTGAATCTCTTATTTATTCTCTTAATTGCATTTCCTTCTTTATACCGCATAAATATTTTATGATTATACCTCTTTTGGCGTTAATGGAGTTGAGTAGTGGCTCCAAAGCAGTTTATATATATATATATATATATTATATATATATATATATATATATATATATATATATATATATATATATATATATATATATATATATATATATATATATATATATATATATATATATATTATATATATATATATATATATCGAATATAAAATATATTTAAACTAGGGGTGTTGACTAATGCGTGTGTGTGTGTGCCCACGTTCCCTCATGGCTTCCATGCTGCTATATCTGGGGTACTCAGTACACATGATGTGATTCATTTTTTTTTATAGCATCTTATCACAGTCATCAAGGTTCATTGTTTCATGGAAACCCACTTGACACAATGAGTTTATTAAAATTCGAGATTAATTTTGCCCTAAGCTGAAAAAAATAAAATAAAATATAGGCCTATGAAAAATACTGCCCAATCTTTCGTATATGGTATGTTGCATCATCATGATGATGCTCAGAAAATTATATGAAGGTAAATGCTTTGTCTAATCGTTTTTGATCTGTAATCAGCTTTTTCTTAGTTAATACTCTCTCTCTCTCTCTCTCTCTCTCTCTCTCTCTCTCTCTCTCTCTCTCTCTCTCTCTCTCTCTCTCTCTCTGTGTGTGTGTGTGTGTGTGTGTGTGTGTAGCTGCCTTCTTAAGCCAGATTTTATACGGTCTACTATCTGATTTAAAATGCAATGATGTGAATTAGAAATAAAATAAATCAATTGCAAGTTATTTATCATTTTCATTTTTACCGCTCATAATAATAGGTATTAAAAGTAGTCTACTTGAAAGAAACTTAAAAGAAAGTCGTAACTCACATAAAAGTGGCTATAAATAGTAGTGTTTTATTTTGATGAGAAAAATTAAAAGTAAAAAAATAATTTTCTGTTTTCAAAGTTATTATGAAGTTTTCAAGGTAGAGGAAGTGTTTGTTATTGGAATTTTAACTTCACACACACACACACACACACACACACACACACACACACACACACACACACACACACACACACACACACACACACACACACACACACACACACACATAAAACTCACTCTTCCATATATAAACGTGCAGAGCTCATGTGCTCTTATTTAAGTCCGTCTTTAGCTACATTTTCTCAGATCATGACTACCAATGCAATGAAAAGAGGTTTTCATGAACTTGTCTTTAAACCTTCTTAAGTTGGCGTTTGGATTAGGACGAATAGTTTTAAAGTATAGACCTCAACGAAGTAATCCCCTCTCTCTCTCTCTCTCTCTCTCTCTCTCTCTCTCTCTCTCTCTCTCTCTCTCGGGACAGTTAGGTACTTCTAAAACGGTTGCATTCTACGGAGGGCCTTGAAGACCCCCCTCCCTTTTCCCCCTTTTCCTTGTCCCTCTTTCTTACTTCCCCTCCTTTATTTTTTGTACACGGGGAAAACAAAAATGGCAAAGGATCGCCTCACGTTGCCCCCCATGTGTTGTTTTCTGGCCAAATGATCTTGTATGGTTGTTCACGGTGTTTGTGGCCATTAATTGCATTTTCCTTTGGTTCTATTATGCACTTGTGGATATTTTATTTAGATTACATATTTGCATATGAATAATTATAAATGCTATTTTGTTTTTCTTATTATTCTTTTCATCATCCTCCCTACTCCTCCCCCTCAATCTTCTTGATGAAGGGTTTGTTTTGAATGAGAATATCGTTGCGTTTCTAGCAGGTTTTGTGTGTGTGTTCGTGTGTATGTGTGTGTATGAACCTCGTGGTCATCAGCGCATGTCGGCTCAGCCAGATAAACAGGATTAG
>JAXCGZ010023551.1:0-35143 GCA_037179515.1 Halocaridina rubra
CTTTCGGGAAAAAAAGCCCAAAGCTAGTAACTTCCCGTCTCCTGATCGGTTCCATTTTATACTTATTGATACTTATCATACTTGTCCTTAAAACTATGGATTGAGTTAGCATTAACTACCTCCTCGCTTAGCGAATTCCATTTATCAACTACTCTTACACTAAAAAAAACCACTTAATTACATCCTGCAAAGAAGGTTTCCTACGAAGCTTCAAACTATGACCTCTAGTTCTATTGCCAGCCATATCAAAATATCGATCCCTATTCACTCTATCATAACCATTAAGGAATTTAAAGACTGTCACCATATCCCCTTTCAATCTTTTGGCTTCGAAGGATGGCAAGTCTAATTCCCTCAGCCTCTCATCATAACTGAGACGAAAGCCTACAATAAAATGATAAACATATCACTAATAATGAAACATTGCCTCTTATCCACTTATACCAAGACGATTATTTACTATCACGTCTTATGATTCTGTATTGAAAAAAAAAATGGTTTTGTTCATTTTAGCAAGACGAATATTTACTATCACGTCTTATAATTTTTGTAGTTAAATAAAATAATTAAAAAATGCTTAGTATTCATATTATTCACACACAACGACCAGGAGACGGGGAGTTACGAGCAATAGGGCTCTTCCCCGTAAGCACTATTAGATAATTACAATTAGGTAATTTGACACACCCACATTTAACGTAGACTAGTAAGCGGTATCAAGAACCTCGGAAAACTAATCTTGACAGAACATACAAGTTGTTAGTTAATAGTGGCTAGTACAGTGGTAACGCGCTGGCTTCGCATTCACGAGGTCGAAAGATCGGTCCCCGTCCAAGACCGAGAGTTTAAGCTGTTTACTGGCAGGAACTGCTGTGGGTGGACATCACAGTGGGGGGTTGGGGCTTGTCCTGGCTGACGAATACCCATTGTAAAATGGAAATAAAGTTTATACTGAACTGATTTTTGGAGTAGAGATGCAGGACAGGCACTGACCATATCCGAGTCTAAGCAATCAAAGATACCATTCCATTACTAACCTCATAGAGTCCGTGGTGTGTATGCATTATTTTACCCAACTGACATTGACTAAAATACAATTATCATTTTTCAAAGGGGTCATAAGTAAATAGTGTTTTTAGGGAACTACTGATACACGACGACTACATCGATGGTATCCATTTGGCTACAAAGGATTAATTCCTATCGTATACTTTTGTATATTAATTTGAATTTTGTTGACAGGCCGTGAAATGAATGGTTTAGGAGATGAAGAAGAGCTCCCTCCCAGCCGACGGGGTCACCCTTTGTATGGTCACGGTGTATGTAAATGGCCTGGATGCGAGGCAATTTGCGAAGATAACCATACTTTCCACAAGTACGTAAACATGCGAATGTCAAGATCTTGGCTTTTTAATAACACCAATTAAATAACACGAAGGTAGAAAAGTTTTTCGTTGTAGCTCTTAGAATATCTCAACTTATTTTGGAAATTACAATAAATCAGCGAGATTAAGATAGTCCCCTTCTTGCAGGCATTTAAACACGGAGCATACATTAGATGATCGTTCAACAGCACAAGCACGTGTACAGATGCAAGTTGTCAGCCAGTTAGAAAGACAGCTGACCAAGGAACGTGATAGATTACAGGTAAAGCATTATGCTATATTATTGTATGTCATTATGAAAATTGTTGGGAAAACTTATAAATATGTAAGGTAACAATGCTTGCTGGGATAAGTAGATATATGTAAGGTAGAAATGCTAACACAGTGAAGTCCATTTTATGTTATCTCCTACAGAGCAGGAGTCAAAATACCATCTCTTTATTTCCCTACGCGTCGTAAAAGTCGACTAACTGGTGTTGAACGAGGGAAATGAGAATCCCTTACTTAATATCTTCCTCCTGCAGAGTGTCAAGGCATACAAGGGGGTTCTGGTAGGAAAACTTCAACAGAGCCATAAAATAGGCGTGCTTTGATTCGGCAACCCCAATACAAGGGGAGATATCAGCATGTATAGATAGATATGCACTATTTTTATGTTGGCTCAGTCAGTGCTTTAGTTATGATGACAGCAAAACTAAGTGAAGTTCAGCCATGAATGTCCATCAGCAATATTTTAGCAATATGTGTGAGCTCTTCATTCATACACTTACTGTACTTCATATTTGTCATTATATTAGTATTATTCATTCATCATAAATTTATGTAATTTTTTTTGTATATCTAAAACTATGTAATGCAAAAGCATTCTTTGTATCAATGTATTTCAGCTTTAACGAAATGGTATTTATTTTTTGAAGGAAAAAAATTCATTGCAAACTAGTTTCACTGTAATAACTTTCACTGTATCAACAGGCAATGATGAGCCATTTGCACGTGAACAAGCAGCATCAACAGCAGCAGCAGCAACAACAGCAACAGCAGCAACAAGCCTCTCATCACCCACCCCCTCGCATTTCTTCTCCAGAACCACCACCACCTCATCCTAAGCCCCTCGTCGACCCTCCCTCTCAAGTAAGACAATTTAATTATCATGAGGAACTTATTAATTGCTTTTTGATATAATTTACTTTTTTTTTTTTTTTTTTTTTTTGTAACTGATGCTACATTATATACAATGTGTTATGTCAGTGGACTGCAACAGTTATTTATCAGAGCACCTAACACATAATATGCAGTTTCCTTCTCGTTCACAGAGCCCAGGCGGAATCCTGCCCAAGCTTCCTTTGGGTGCTGGTCTATTAGGTGGTGGAGCGTTAGGTGCCAATCCTCTGGGTCTCCCTCACTCTCCCATGGCGCAGATGCCGCCTGTTTCTTTATTTGGGTAGGTTTAACACAATTTTCATATTAGACAACTGATTCTCGAAATGAGAGAGATTACTCTCAGAACTGATACTTGTTGTGGTACCGTATATACTCGTGTAAAAGTCGGATTTTTCTGACAAATTTTTAAAGTCAAAGTGTTAAGGTCGACTATTACCTAGATATTACTTTTGAGGGGCTGAAATTCAAGCTAGAATCTAAATACCGTATCAATATCAGTAGCCTTACTGGTCTCTAAATGAATAAAGACAAAAACACAATGAATTACATCTTAAAAATTGAAGTAGAAATTAATACAGCTTTAAATTACAGTAACAAGGTACATATTTTACATTTCAAACACAAAAGTTCGTTAACATCCTAATCATCATAATATCATCAGGATGAATATCATCGTAAGGATCCTCTTCTGAGCCCTCTGTTTTCTCAACTTTTTTCTTTTTTCCTTTTTAAGTGCTTAAACTACCGAAACATTTTAAACTATTTATTTTAAGTGCTTAAACTACCGAAACATTTTAAACTATTTTTGTGAAAAAGTTTTCCGTTTGACTCTCACACGTACAGAATAATATGTACCTTGACCCACATATTTTGACCTGTTATCCATGAAATATTAGGGCTCACTTTTACACGAGATCTATAAAAAATTCCGGATTTTTTGCCAAAAATAGGAGGTCGACTATTACATGCTATCGACTATTGCTTGAGTATATACGGTATTTAAATATATTGTCGGATACTCGACCAAGAGATTTAGTTCTAGAAATTAGCGACGTATACCGCATTACAGTTCTTAATCGGAGCTATCTGTAGACTTTATGAGTATACATATTTATGTTTAACATTTTGTTAAATTAATGCATTGTAGCATTAACTCAAAAGTAAAAAGCATCAACGTTTGTTTGATGGAGTTCTTGACCTTCCTTAATGTAGGATATGACGTTCAGGTACAAACTGTCCTCATGTAAATCTGGCATAAGACTGCAATAAACGGAGGTGGAACCTTTGAATGGCTGAACTTACCACTGTACTTTTATCTTGCATGTTCATGCAGTGCGATTGGATCTCGACCTCCTCCTATTCTGCAACCACCAACTCCCACCAGTTGTGGGCCACTCAGGAGACGACTCACGGACAAGGCTGCTCTCTTATCACCAGGTAGTGAATCGCATTTCATTTCAGTGCATAGCTTCAGAAATCTTTTTCCTTTATTTCTGTTTTGTTCCTGGAGTTCCTGCATAACTGACTTGATGCTCCCAAAATGAGTGATTCTCTCTATTTGCAAAGAATAGAGAAATAATTAAACTGCTATCTTTCATTCAATTGTCATCTTCATCTGTATACATTGAGAGAAATCATTGCTCAGGTGAGATTCCATTAATGGTAAGAGGGAATATTTTATATCTTTTCATGACTACAAATCTGCATTGAATTTCTAGTTGATCTCTTGGGTCAATCACACGATATGAAGCGTGGACCAAGTTTTCTGTATGATATTTCATGTGAGTAAATATACTTTTTTACTAAATAGGTCTAAATCTCCCTATTATAGCAATGTATGATATTATATATATCCATAGAATTATGAAATTTATTTTTTTATCATATATACATACCCTGTGCATAACTGAAAAAGGCAAAATGGATATAAGAAGTTTACCAGTTATCATATCATTTACACATGCCATACCTAATACTTTGTATTGATTAAACAATGCAAGATTTACTGAGAATTTGTGCTATAACGAGCTATCCTATTAAAAAATGCTGCATAATTTCTTTTTTATGCCATAAAATGGACATATAATAGTGCAGTGTTTTGTGGCTACGGATAAATGTTATGGTATAACTGGCTGAACTGTATATGTGGGCAGTCTGGAGAGGATAGGCGCACCAAGCAGAGCGCACGAGCACAATGGCCAATCCTCCCTACCCATGCTGCTGTTCATTTGCTAAGCCCTTCTCCCATCTTTTCACAATTAAGTTATACAAAACAGTAAATTGCTTTAGTCCATATTCTCCAAAAATATTTGTTTTACTGCATAACAGTCTAAAGGTTTTAGATGCTTAAATGTTTGGATATATTGAAGTTTGAAATGATGAAAGTGGGGTTACTGCATCATTGGCAGCAGTGGGTATGGGTGGGCCAATACCCATCCTGACCCACACATGACGTAAGGCCTTGCTTGCTTTTTGCTAGGGCCGCTAGAGGACTCCCAAGTGACTAGACGCCGCCTGGCAGACCGCGCTGCTTTAGACGTTACTGAAGGTAACCAATTGCACATACCTTCCTTTATTTTGTAGCCTGGTTTTTATTGGTTTTGCTTTGTATAATAATAAAACCTCTTACTTTAATATTTTTTAAACCTCTAATTTTGTAATACAGAACTTTTCGGTGTAGCATGAGCTTTTGACTTGTAAATATATTTTAATAATTTTAAATAACTTTTGTGTTGCAAGTTTATATGCATGAATATGTTTTATAATCCCCTGGCTATTAATTTTCTCTGGTTTCTAAAAAATTACAAATATATTTTCAACTTGAAAATACTTACAGCAGTAAAACTAAACAGAATGGTCTGCCATAATGTGAGAACGTTTTAGTACATTCTAATAATACTACTACTACTGCTACTACCACTACTCTTAGTACTACTGTATTCATAATAATAATAATAATAATAATAAATTGTTTTTCAATGAGACAACATCTTGCTGAGGTTAACATACTCTCCCTAGCTTTTGCCCACTTTTCCCAAAGATGGTGAGTGTAGGTATATTTCTTTCCTACCATCACAGACATTTAAACATAAGGCCAGAGTTGGCTGCCCCCTCTATAGTATTCGAGGGTGGGTTGAACATGTAGAACCTTAGGGAATTAGTTCTTCTGTTCCAATTGTAAATAAGCTTTTAGTTTTTGTTAGATCTGATAGCACTTAAAATTAAATTAAAAAAAAAAAATTTAATACCGTCATAAGGTGAGGAAACCAGAAGTCCACCCTAGTATTCCCGGAATGTCATAAGAGGTAACTAATATTGTTAAGGAAGGGGGGCTGGTAAGAATTCTTCTCTTGCATTTGTTTTCATTCAACATGAAAACTGATAGCGGTGAGGACAGGCACCTTATTTGGAAGTCATTTTACTAAATTTCGTGAAATTATAATAAATATCATCATTGCTAACGTTTTTTACCATCATTACATTTGAAGGAAAGAACAAGATAATATAATTACAAATTTTTACATTTTACTACTTCTAACTTATCACTCTTACTCGTACTTCATATCATTAATAGTGAACTCTAGTTCCTCTGCCTGATCTAAGTGTACTTTTGTGTTTCCAGGTCTACTTATGGGACCTTGTGGGTTATTAGGTGATATTACTGTGCTATATATACTATAGGTACTTAGTAACACTGGCAATCTGAAGCCGTTCTGAATGTCTGGGCCCCTCCTCGAAACAGCATGGTTTTTTACATCACTCTCACACACACTATCTTCGTCTATACCTCTGATCCAAACATTCAGTCATTTCTCCTATAACTCCTGTTCACTAGTTATCTCCTCAGGTATCTGGATCAACTAGTACATTCTGCTGACCCCTCTCCTCTAAACATATCCTGTCCCTTTGTATCCCTTTAACTCAAGGATTTCTTATTAAGGAACCAGTCGACTGAATTCTGTAAGGCACTTTCATATCAAGCACTTGAATTTTTTCTCTCGCCTGCATTTTCACAGTCAATTATGCACACACAAGAACAACACTAATTGGAGCTTCTGTCCCCTTCAACGTACTCATACTTTAGCTCTGCCTTATCTTCATAATCCATTGGTGTCCACTCTCATATACCTAAAATTGTCAACTTCCTTTTACACCTTCACTTTCATCTCCATGTTACCACCTGATATATATTTTAGCCACAAAACTTTCTCTTCTTCATTAGTCGAAGCTTCTTTCTGTCACATATCTTCTTAAACTCCTCAAGCAACCACTGAAGCTTTTCTAAAAATTTAGATGCGTATATGGCAGAAAGAGGGAGTTGACCTTCCCACCTCCTTCCATAATCCTCCGAATTTTTTGCAAATAACTTGAATTTGTCCTCTATTTCTCTCGCTACACCATCCATATAAAGAATAAGCATCCATAAACTACAGTTTTCATAACTACTATTTTTCGTATATATTAAAACTGTAATAAAAGAACTAAGAGGAAAGGCGTCCATCATGCCCATAGCATTATCACCTCCTCCAGTTCTCTTGAGTAAGACATGAACTGCTAGGAGGGAGAGATTCCTACGTTATGATCTCTTATTCCTTAATTGCCACTTATAATACACGAGAAATACAAGAGTGAGAATGTGTCTCTTCCTTGCTACCCTGGATATCCCTCTTAGTAGTCTACGGTATCACTAAAAGCAATACATCATAGTCCAGAAAAGTTAAGAGACGCTTAAAATCATAACAAAAGAACTAAGGCAGCTGAACTTTAATATATCCTCATTGCTATCACTTCTTTTGCAGTAATAATAATAAAAAAAAAGCATTTATGGAATACGAACTTGCCTGCACCCCACCCTATTATTCTTTCAGTGCTTTCTACAATACAAAGGGCATACGAGGGTAGTATTTGATCTCGACAACTCAAAGATGTTCACTTATTTTTCTTACATAATACATACATTATATTCCATACATGATACAATACCTTGCAAATACCTGCAGTGTTGCTACAACCGTTATAAATATAATAATATTATTATCATATACTTTTGCCTTCTTTTCACAGGCTTCCAAAAATAATATAATAACAAATTTTAAAAAGTTTCATTCTTTAAGATAATGAAATTATACGTAAATGCAGATTTGCATCTGCAGATCATAAAAGTGAAAAAACTATGGTCATTCCTATGTAAATTCCACAACCAAATATTATTATTATTATTATTATTATTATTATTATTATTATTATTATTATTATTATTATTATTATTATTATTATTATTATTATATTTCTGGAAGTTCTTTTTTACTTTGCATCATAAGAGCTGACTTAGAGGGACTGGGGAGTGAAGGGCTGGCATTCCCACCTTATGCAATTTTTTTCATTCTACAGAACAGCTTATGGAAGGGCAAGAATTAACATATTATGATGAAGCCCTGTTGCCTCCTCTTTTTTCTCGTGGTGTGGCCACCCTGCTGGCTTCAGCAGAATACTGTATAATGTTGAAATAATAATAATGACAATATAACTGGCAACACTTAATATTTGTTGACTAGAGTCAGCTGTCACTGAATCACATTACACAATAAAGTAACCACTACAGTGGTGTATAAACAGTACACAAACTCAGTATTGGAATACTGCAACACCCTACAGACTATGCAAAACAAAACACTAATAGTAGTCACAAGCTGCACAGATACTACACCTTTAGATCACTTACCCCATGAAATAGAAGAACTCAGAATCCAAGACCGCCTGAACTTGAAAGGCACAAAAATACTCTTTGCAGCCTCCTCAAACCAACTCAATCAACTACATTAAGTGGCAGAACACACACACTTGACCAAGGAACATTTTAAACAATACTTAGCATACGATATCATAAATATTCTCATTTTATTCCGCCTCGCTCACCCCAGACCAGCCTCTGCAAACATATTCATACCCAGTTAACTCATCATTCCATTCTGTCACTCATTGCTTATATAACCTCCCGACATCCATCTTCAGAATCTTCCCTCATAAAAAAAAAAAAAAAAAGTCCACTTGGCCAAGCTGAGATATGGGCAAAACCCAGCCCTTCTGAGCTATCAGAAGAGGCCACACAACTCCATCAGTGATATTTGTCCAGGATGTAACACATCACTTCACACAATCAAACACATTATGGCAGACTGCAACAAATAACCACGTATGCCAACACACCCCAAGAGCTTGTGGGAAAACCTGGGAATGGCAGTGGCCTTCCTTAAGGACTCGGGGCTATTCGGTCAGGCATCTTAGGGAACAACAACAACAACAACCATAATAGTAGTGTTAGGCATTCATTCATTTGTTTTATCCTTTCTTATTGAAGACACTAGACATTCCTAAATTTTAAATTTCAGTTCCTGTTAAATATTTATTTTTGCATCCAAAACAAGAAATTCTCTAGTGTATATAAGTTCAAAGGAATGATATATTTTTTTTCTTTTCATATTTCAGCTTCTCTTATTATGCCATACCTAACACTTACCTTTTCGGTTTGCACAACCTGGCAGTAACCTCACTGCTTTCACCTTTTCACCTATTCCTTTGTGGCCTGCGTCATATTTGCCTTGGTGCCCCTTGCCTCTCTGTGCCTTTTCCATGTTCTCGGTTTTTTATCTTTTCCTTCTATTTCTTCATTTTCTCTTAGGTCTTTCCTATATGTTAGACCGTGCAGGACTGGATATACAGCAAGGTCTGTATGTTTTTTTAATGGCCTGTCTTTTGTGGAAGACAGTTTGTTTTAATTAATATGGGGTAAATGTCTCACATTAACCTTTATATGGGAATAACTAGCCTATACTAAAGTAATCATGAAATTTTCATATGTAGTCCATTCTAATTTTGTTGTTTGTTTATAATTCCTGATAAAGGTACAGTTTTGTTATATCTTTAATCTAGAAGTCTTTAAAACATTTATAGCTTAATTCCGTCAATCGGATATTATTGTTTTTTTCTTGAAAATATATTTTTAAACTCATAAAATATATTTTTTCTCCCAAAACAGAAATTCAGAGAAATAGAGAATTTTACAAGAATACGGAAGTGCGACCTCCATTTACCTATGCGTCCCTTATTAGGCAGGTAAGGCTTTCACCCTAAACAAATATCTCATATTTATTTCATACTGAAAAATAAGTAGCTAATCATAAGCAGCAACCTTCAGTAATATAAAGGTCTTCTGAGTAACAATATATTTAGACTTTGAATTTTAAGTTAACGTAACGGGGACCACGGTAGCATAGTGGTAAAATGCTTGACTCGGGAGATGCCAGACCTGCGATTGACTCCACTATGGGGCATTAGGAAGGGCATCCAGCCTTAATTCCCCAGATTCAATTTGTCTGTATCCGCTTCTATAATCTGGAAGATTATTTATATCATTGTAAGATTTGCTCTCATATTTTAAATATATAGAGTATTTACTCAAAACATGACTGTTGTTTTACTTTTTCCCCATAGGCAATCATAGAGGCTCCTGATAAGCAGTTAACATTAAATGAAATCTACAACTGGTTCCAGAATACATTTGCTTACTTCAGAAGAAATGCAGCAACTTGGAAGGTGCATAACCCATTCTTATTTTACTTTCTTAATATTCAGAGTCTATCTCTCATGTACAGTACTGTACTTTAACAGGGACTTAGTCTGTGCAGTTATCGTATTTATACTTATACTATATATATATATATATATATATATATATATATATATATATATATATATATATATATATATATATATATATATATATATATATATATATATATATATATATATATATATATATATATATATATATATATATATATAATAGACTTTTATACTACAATAAAGACTAGATATTCAGTTAATGCTGTATGTAGCTTGAATAAAAATAAAAAAGTTACATTAGCTTGCTCTTGCACACTTATGAAAAGTGTTACATCACTTCCATAGTACATTCTATGCATGATAAATCATCTCCATTTTAGAGTTTTTAAAGTTTTGTGCATACTGTACCTAATCCATAACAAAAGTTAAAAGGTACATGCTGCTGTTTATATGTACTGTATATGGCTTTTGCGACATGTCATTTAAAGAGAAAGTGGGTTTACAATAGGTTATATGTTAGAAAAGGTTTCTTTTGAGTTTGTATGGAATATAAGAACTTGAATTGAATCACGTCTAGAAGGTGAGCTATGGGCTGACAGCACACAATACTGGGGCTGTTTTTAAATATCACATGTAATAATAATAGTAATAATAACTATACTCTTGTTTCCCTGACGTAATCATTTGGAAGTTGTATACAGGCACACTGACACCTAGATCCTCGGCCCCCCTCCACTGCTCGCAGGCACTAAGTCTTTTTTCTTCTTTATCTCCTCCTCCTCCTGTATGTTTTGTCTGTCTTGAGTGCCCGCAAGAGATCAGAAATAATTATTTGAGTTCCCAGGACACTTATGCTTGTTATTGCTAGCACCAGTAAAAGTACCTTTTTTATTATTCTTATTATGATTACTATTTTATTTCTTGAGTTTTGCTCCCCTTCTGAAGTGCCATTTAGCTGAAGGCTGCCACGTCTTGGCGAGTTATGACAGGCCTGGTCTCTTTGATGCTAGATTGTAGAGTATTAATCTTTTATTTATGCATTGATTGCATGTGGTGCCTAAAGCGAGTATTGAGAAGTTGAGATTATAACGTCTAGTTTTCCTATTTATTTATGAATTGCAGCATGATAATGAGTAACATTTTTTGAGAAATTACTTTCATTGCACTGTAGCCAGCATATTAATTATCATTATTATTTTAGGCCAGTAACACTGATTAGCTGCTGCTTTGGCTGCTCCATAGTTCCAGGAATAATCCATTTTCTTTTCATCATATGTTTCTTTTTTTTTTCTTGTTTTGTTATTAATTTGCTTGTTGCTTACTGTTTTGTGTATTGTTCTGTTTAGAATGCCGTCCGCCACAACCTGTCCCTTCACAAATGTTTCATGCGCGTGGAGAACGTCAAGGGAGCAGTATGGACTGTGGATGAAGTGGAATTTTACAAGAGAAGACCTCAGCGCTGCACCACTGGGTATGTTGCCGTGTCTCATGCCCCCCCCCCGCACCTTTTCTTACTATACTTGCCCCCGCCCCTCCTGGTACTTTGCGTCCTCCGCTCTCTGTACCAATCTTTAATTCTCAGTTGCTACTGTTGCTATTAATTCCAACACAGACTTCTTTTTGGAATAAGAGAGCGAAGGGCGCTCATTGTATGTCTGTCTGCCAGGGGCCTTATTTTATGGGCGTGTGGGTGGGTTTCCACTTTTTCCCTAGTTTTTCCTTGTGCTTTGACTTTTTCTCTCTTTTTCTCTAATGTCATTGTTGGTGGTCCAGAATGCGATCCGCACCAACCTCTCGCTGCACAAGTGCTTTGTGCGCTATGAGGACGACTTTGGCTCGTTCTGGATGGTAGATGACGCCGAGTTTGTGAAGCGACGACACCTCTCCCGCGGCCGCCCCCGGAAATACGAACCCAACACCCCACCACCACCTCACCAACCCCACCACCTGGGGCTCCCGCCTACCCAGGGGCATTCCATGGCCTTCCATGCGGCATTTCCGACCCTATCAGGGCCACCCCCGCCCCCACAGTAAGCACCGCTCACTGGCTCAACAGCTACTGCTGCGGGTGGGCAGGGATTGTCCTTTTTGTACAAACCACCTCCCCGCCCACCTGCTTGCCTGCACATATCCACACCCACTCACTCATTCTTTCATTACCATTATTACATATATGTATGACTTACCTTACACTCATTGAATCATTATTCACCTTTCAGTATTGTTTAAATAATGTAGAGGAAAAAAAGAGCCTTTCCGTAAAGCCCTAACGATTTCAATTCTATACCGCTGTATCTCTGAAAGTGACATTGCACTATAGATCATGTGTGTCCTGTGATGGATCTGAAAACCTATTAAAGAGTTAGATTTCTATATTCAACAGTCTCATCAAAATACCCTGTATTTGCTTTCCTTAACTTATTTTATTAAAGTGTTTGTGGTACTTAACAGTGTATACTGGAAACCAAAATAATGACTGAATATGGTGTGAATTTGAGTAACTGCAAGAGGGAATAAATACATTGTATCTTAATCCAATTTCGTCTTTGAAAATTTCCTTCTTTCTATGTATGTCATTATTAGTATATGTGGTTTTCATAAAAGAAGCTACCGGACAGATTCAAATGTGGTTCATAATAAAGAGCGTAGCATACGTGCAATAGATTACCGTTGTAAATTACAAAGGGTAGTATATTTTTCTGCATTGTGATTAACTTAGTCTAATTTTAGACAAAAATCCATTAAAAAAAAGTCGTAATTTACTACAATAGTAATGTGTAACATTTTTCATTCTCAACTCTGCTCATTATCACCATTCATATACAAAAGCTTTGTTTTCAATAACTCAAAAAAAAAAAAAAACGGCTTTGTACAATGTTTTTGTCTCTCAGTAGTCTTACCTTTTAAAGATTTTACTTTTATTTATTATGAAAAAAAAAAAACAGTACTGTATATTGCTGAAAGCATAAGTATAGAGTTATTGAAATTATAAGCCTGAAAATTCCATCATCATGTTAAACTCAGAATCGACCTCTTCCTGCTTTTTAATTTTTATTTATTTTTTCCGTTTTATTCGTGCGGTTCCAGTATTTTATTTTCTTGAAATACAAAGCATCCATATTGCTTTTCATAACTTTCGTCTTCAACATTAACGAAGTACTGTAAACTGAGACTCGAGATGAAAAATGCATTCAGAAAGACATCTATATGTAATGAGCACACACATTTAAGTACATTCCTGCATGTACTTTCATTTGTAGTGATATACTTAAAATCTTTACAATGTACAATGAAGCATTTTGTCAGTGTATACCTTAAAATGCTTTACATATGGAAGTCGCTGAATGACCTTTTATTACTCTTGTTTATCTTTCTCTCTCTACTTATTTGAGTTGCAGATCCCTACTCTTAAAGTCTGAGCCAATCATTTATAGGATTTAAGGATATCTAAACACCCAGACGTGTTCAATGCTTGATATACTACATGATGACTGGAAATTAACCTGCAAATATTTTACGCTGCGAGTCTAGTTTCTAGAAAATTTTTGGTATAAATTACTAACCGTTTGGGTGTTTTCCGTAGTATTAGTTATTAACCTTCGTCTACCAGCTTAGCCAAAAGGGACAACTTCAGACGTCAAAGCCTCTTGCAAGTATTTTTTGAACTCTTCTCTTTTAAATCTTTTCACAATCTTTTTGACCTTTTCTATTCTCTTTATACTTTTGCTTCTTTTTTTTTATTTAGTGGATGCCTATGAGTCGCTTTCCTCATGTTTCCAATTTAATCTCTCTTTTTGAAAATCTATAGATGTTGTTGTGCTGTTTTCAAAACTTCTTGGTGTTCTGCACTTCTTTACAAGTCTACAAATGCTTGTCATTTCCATCACCTTAATTAGAATTTTTTTCTCTCTCTGCTTTGTAAGTCATTTGAGGCTTTGTCTACAGTATCATGAAGTAAGTTCAAAATTAATTACATTATCTCACAGTACCCCAACTGAAATAACTTTGATGAATTAAGTTAAAAGAATGAACTTGATTCAGTTAAATACAGTTTAGGTGAATGCTAATCAACAGCGAAAATACTGTAAGTACTGCATGGTAAGTGTGTAAAATGCAGTTGAATTGTACTGTACTGTTGTAATTTTTATGAGATTTTTATAAAAATAAATAATTCTAATTTGCATGTACATATACAGTATATATACTGTACATATATTTCTAATATATTATTACTTTATTTTTATATGTTCCAATCAGTATTATACAAACTAGTTACTAAATTTTATTACTGCAGTGCTAATAAGAGTTTTCATGAGACTGTAAATATAAATAATATATCAACTTTGACCTAATATTATAAAATACATTTAATTCTTTAATCATGGATTTCATAGGTTTAGAAAATCCTAACTCTAATAGACATCATACTTTGCAGGGGTGTGCCAAGCAAAAGTCCAACGTTGACGGGCAGCCCAACACTCTATGGGGAAGCCCTCAATGCTAGTCTTCAGGTACCTATTGTTACACAATGTAGCTCTAAATTTAATCCTCGATCATAACACCAGTTTACAGCAGCTTATGAGTTTTACTTGATGTATTACATAATCAATTACCTTTAATATATGTGCCATATACTTGGTATAGTAATGCCTTGCCCTACGTCATTTATTCATTCCAGAAATCCCGACTTGAGTCAGAAAAGAACTTAATTGAAAATACCATTTAATGATGACTTAGACCCCCTATGCACCCCGCACTATGTTAGCGACTTTATGGAATTGAGTATTTGCAATCCCAAAAAGTCACTAACGCTCTAACAACATATGATACTTCTGTGTTTTCACTCATTTTCCAGTACTGGAGAGTAAACGGTATATATATATATATATATATATATATATATATATATATATATATATATATATATATATATATTATATATATATATATATATATATATATATATATATATATATATATATATATATATATATATATATATATATATATATATATATATATAAGCTCATATAAAAAAAAATAGTAAAAAATTCTCCGTATACCATTTAAAAATGAATTTGATTCCCATTAAATCCCGTGTAAGCACCCCATAAACTCGTTACTACACTATCACTGTTGGATAATTCAATATTTTCAAGTTCTTTTCAGTAAGTATATAAAATACATTCTCACATATTCAAATATAAAGAAATATAAAAACTTATAAACCTGTTCAAGCAACCCATAACGTCGATAATACAATATACATGTTCGATAGAACAACGTTTTAACTTTCTTTTTAAATAAATATTCAGCATGTATACTTATTAATGTATGTTAATGTAAAGGAAAGCCCCTAAAATATTACCTGATGGGTAATGTCAGTGTGCTTGTTGTAGGAAAGTGATGAGACAAACTGTTGCATTATTGCTGGCAGCTTAGGCTCTTTATTTTAAATGTCGATGTGTTCCAAGAACCTGTTTAAAGTTCCCTGGATGTTTTTGCACTTCTTTTCTTCTACAATGAGCCTGTATGGGAAAATACTATTCATGAAGTACCCCCATCATTTTTGCAAAGCATTGAGCCTTGGGATTCATATCCTTGAAAAGTGCAAACCCTTAGTTGGAAATGCACCAAGTACTGCTGCATTTTCTTGACGGTGTAGTGTCGCAGTTCTGGTTCTGGTTCCTTCTCCTCTTCTTGCCTGTTTTTAAGAGATCGTTTAACATATAAACCACAACTTTATTACAATGAGACGCTGCAAATACTTATATCTGAGCACATGCTTGAGGCTAAATAAATTGTCAAGCATCATTAGTCATGCGTCAGAACGTTGGAATTATGGGGTTTTAGCGTTTGATATTGTTTATTTATTTTACATTTTATTTTTTTATTATTTTATTTATTATAATTATTTTCCCCCTGGGGATAGAAGAATACCTCCTCTAACCTGAGTGTCACAAACTTTGACTATTTATGGAGGAGTGAGGGCACTAGGAATCTTTGTCTTTGTATTTTCCTCCCATAAATATTCACGAATTTTTTTTTCATTCACTCCCATTATAATGGGATTATGGCATCTGTATATTGACAGATTTTATCTTAGTATTTATTTTCATGCTATTTTGCACTTTATTTTTATGTATTATACAATATTTATAAATTCTGTCTTGGAATAATTTTTTTACATTATTTTATATATTTTTATGAATTTTCATGTAATCTCTTGTCTTTAGCCGACTTTTTATTTTTATGGGTTCGTAATATTTTGTTGTACACTGACGTAAGGTTGTGTAAACTGACATTATTCGATTATTATTTTTCCTATCATCAATAAAAATCAATGTAAAATTGAAAATGACGTAACTGAAAAGACGTAAGGCGAGGTATTAGTGTGTACTGTAGATCCCTAAACCACTAACCAGAATTTGGTAATGTACTACATTTTGTAAATAGTGCAGAAGTAAATCTCTCCTATTTTGTGGCTTATATAAAGAATACACTCGTTACCCAAAGCTTTTATATATATATATATATATATATATATATATATATATATATATATATATATATATATATATATATATATATATATATATATATATATATATATATATATATATATATATATATATATATATATATATATATTTTTTTTTTTTTTTTTTTTTTATTCTAGTAGACTTTCCATACTATTACTGATCGATCATTTTTATTTAATTGCCTCTATTTCCAGAGTGTAAACCAAATAAAATTTTAAATAATTGCTGCTTCATATACAAAACTTGCTTGTGAATGTCATTCTGCATCTAGATCGTACTGCTCGTACTGCTTGTACTTTATTCCTTTAAGGTCTTTACATCCACAGAAAACTACAATCATTGTTCACCTAAGTCCCTTGATATACTTATGTTAAAGGCTAAACTTGTAAAATCATATTTTTAAACTAATATTTTTACTTGGGGATATGTGCACACAGGCATGCCCTCCTATACATATAAGTTTACCATAAATTGCAAATTTGATCAAATTTATACAATGAGTATAGAGAAATATAATAATTTTATTTGTATTTTCAATTATTTTCGTTTGCAATACATTGAAACAGCTGACGTTACCAGAGCAAATGAAAAGCATATGTGTTTTTCACAGGCCGCCCTAGCTGACTCCAATTTACCTCTCCTGAACAATGCCTTTGGCCTTCCAAACAACATGGATAAGAGCAGTTCCCCACCAGTCTCCTACCATGATCCTCTGCCCCGACACGACCATGAAGATGATGATGATCAGCCTCCTCATAGGGAGCGTGAAGAAGAACACGATGACTCTTACCCTTCACAAATTGTGAAGCAGGAAATGACAGAGGAAGAAACTCCAATGGATACTCAAAGGGAATGTGATGAAGACATGCCAGTTCATCCCACATCGCCATCATTACATTATCGTCATTATCCTAGCATGGAGGAAGACAGACCAAGATCCCGTAGTCCAGTACCTCCAAGTCCCGTCTCTCAGCCTCCACCACCTCCCCCTCCTCCAGTTTCTCATGCTGTTCCCCATGTACCAACTAGTGTTGGTCTTCCTCCTCCCTTACAACTTTTACATGAAGCACACATGCGGCAAGGACCGCCTTTAGAAGGCTAGTGATTTAATTATGAAAGGCATGGTACCTCATTACCTCCGTGCAGGTGAAAACACTTGAAAATTATAATGTAGTATATATAAACGTGAAAAGAAAGGCAATGCATAAATATTTCTCCTACTGCCATCTTCCCCAATCAGCCAGCTATAAATAAAAGGCCTGCAACCTGAAGACAAATGGCATATCTAAGTGTTAAGTGTAATTCCAAACGATATTCCTTTTAAGAGAGTAAAGGCCTTTACATTTATAAACAAAGCACCACTGGCATGTGTATGTGATACAAGAAAATGTTGGAAAAAGAAGGAGTAATTTGTTATTTTTGCACTTGTGAAAGTAGACTTTTTATTAGAATAACTGTTTCATATCAGACTAGTCTTATCTAAAACACAGATGTCGTATATGACAGGTGTTTTTTTCTCGGTGATGGACAGATTGTTTTGTACAGGTTTTGACAAGGATGTGATCGCTTACTTTAGTAAGTGTAGAGTTTCTGGAACTAGAGCACTGGCAGATAACTGAAACTCTTCAAGCTTCACCATAGTATAGAATAGCCTAAGGCAGCAGATGGTTCAAAACACCATTTGTAAACCATTCCTAGATGGGTTTGTAAAAGAAACCCTGTGCTTTTCTAGCCCCATTCTCCGTTAACATTAAATCCTAAGGTAGTGAGTATATTTGGCAAATGCACCTATCATACATGACGACTAGCTGAATGGTAAATGGGCACCTATATACACAAACAATATCTTGGATTTTCTAGTAAAGTGCCATATTGATATGTAGTAAGTATACCTGGCATATATAACTTTAAGCTGTATTAAAGAGAAATGAAAACTGATCTCATGCCGCTAGGGTTGTTCTTCCATGACAGTGAAACTTTTTTTTAATGTAATTATAGATACCTGCTGACAGATGACAGGTTTCATATATGCCCCATAATTTATTTGCTTTTGATTCACTTACAAATTTTCATGCGCACGTTCTTGGAAAAAGTTTTTGATTCAGAATTCTTAAATCAGACTGACATATTTGCCAATGTAGTCCGTACCTCCAACAATCCCACCTGTACACAATTATTTATTTGTAACTTATACTAATAGCTTAAGTGGGTTAGGAAAGCACAGGTGATCCCAAATAGTGTAGTAATTTAGAGTACTTTAGAATTAAATTCAACCACTATCCCAAACCTAGTGTTACAAAGGAGAATTATCATTTCACCAGTATATTTGAGTTCTCTAAACGAGCTCATCATAAATTGTAAATCTGCTAAGAAATAAGTCGTTCATGACTAAATTTGCCATAGAAATAAGGAGTAAATTTCATGACCCTGATAACTGCATAATTCTAATGTAAAGCAAACTGAATTCTTAGTATATTCCAGTTTCAAAGGCTGAATAAATATCCTCTTTGTCCCCGTAGCACTGTTGTGCAGTGAAAGTATTAATAATTGCATGATTGCAAGGAAATAAAAAATTAGTGATTGAAAATCTCAATACCTAGGATGGTCTAAAAACTGTAAACCCCTCTCCAAAGTACTATCACTGGGCTTGGTTTGTAGAAAATTGTAGAATGAACCACTGTTGTAGACAGCATTGTTAAAGATATGAAACATATACAAGCCTGTGTAATGCATTATTCACTATAGGTTAGCCTTGCTGTGTTGAGGAATCAGGACTACGGAAGGAAGTCCTAAGTATCAAATTGTAAGCAAAGTATTAGATCCTGTTAGCAGTTTGTAATAAGAATTCTCCACCATGCTTGATTGTATGAACATGCTTTCTATCCATCCCATTGTAGTTCTGGTTCCTGAATTGCCATATGTCTCTGTTGGTTGCAAGTCACATGGTAGTAGATGAGCTTTTTGTAGAACATTCCCCCTAGGGCCGCAACAAGCCCCAGACCCTGAGCAATAACTGTCCACTGTATAACTGTATAATGTCATTGACCCTGCCCATCCCCCCTTCATAGCACATTAGGTCCACAAGCACTGGCTCTCTGTAAGCTAGAATATATAGATGTGCTTTGAAACCAAATACAACCATTGAAATATATATATATATATATATATATATATATATATATATATATCCAGTGAGCTGAGAAAGATGTTGTAATCCTGTATGCAACTTGCAGGGAGTCTACAGTGTACACAAAGATGAGGCCCTAAATACATGACCGGTGAGAAAAACCAAATAGCTCTTATTTATTTAAGGATGGTTTCATTTCTTATAATGAATTTGAAGCCATATTTTTAATTTTATTCTTTTTGTCAGGGTCTTAATATCCATATTAAACAGGCTACTATAATAGTCCCCATGTGGATTGCTGTGCTCAATCATATGTTGAGAGCTCCTTGAAAGGAAAGCCTAGGTAAGCTGCGTTCTATTTCATATATAAGTTCCTTTACTTCGAAACTGCATGCATTGAGGGCCTCTCTGTATATAATATCTATACATTTGTTACATGATTGGTGATATCAAACTGGAATAATCAATGTAGTAAGCTAATAAATGTAAATTAAGAATCTGTGCTTATAAAGAGAAAGTGTATTCCATGTTTGACCTTAATAATCATGTAAGTCATAAAGAAAGGGAAAAAATATGGTCTGGAGAGTGACCATGTACAAGTGTACAGATTTTTAAGTTACAGATGTTACAACCATCTTTTGTTTATAATGTAAATTAATTTATGGTAGCATGTCTTTTTAGCATGTACCTATCCCGTGGAGTTATTCAGATTTTTAGTCCAAAGACTTTGTGAACATGTTATCATCTTTCATATATGTATGGCAATGTGCCATTCATTCTGTACTGTATTGGAAAGATATTAAGTGTTTTTATATTGAAAGCATTCATGACAGAATTTTATTTATTTACATTATTATTTTATTTAATCTCAGTCCTGACTCTCGTTTTTTTTACTATGGCAAAGGCACTCCATTATTACATATAACCAGATAATTTGCAACTCTCTAAGGAAACAGGAGAACATTTCTGGCAGTTGTGATTATTAAACTTGCAGCATACTATAAAGAATACTCGATGATGTTTGAATAGTCATTGTAAATTAAAGTCTTCTTATTATTACAGCAATATGCCACTGAGGACATTAATGCATATTTTGAAATGTTTAAAGATCTGAATATAAATTACGTTTATATAATACTGAAAATTTATCATATTACAATTTGCTGTTGTACGTTCAAAGAAATTATCATTTATTTTTCTTATATTTTTCATATATTAGCTTCTGAATTTTTGGCTAGTAGCATTAATTATTGCACTGGTTTTATAGAGATATGATTGCCATTGGGATGCAGTTTGTATATCCATCTATTCACCAAGTTACAGTTTTTGGTTCAGTGATATATATACTAGACTAGGAGAAATGTTTTTAAGTACTTCATGTGACGCAAGAAAAAAAAATTCAAAACTACATAATAAAGTGTGACCAATATGTGATAGAAGAGATAAAATGTTCTCCAGTGTTGGTCAAAATGGAGTACCTGCCTGCCAGTGGTAGTTTACTTGGTGTTAAGTTGAAACACTGTACACACTCCTTCCCCCACATGTAAAGTCCCTACAGAGCAAGTAAAGTCATTAGAATTATGATGAAGTCTTTGTTGCATTTATGTATCCTAAGATGTTTCTAGACCATTTTTTCAACTACCCTCCACTTTGACATGTAACAATGTATCACCACAAGAGTCACTTCAAGTTTGGGAGAATATAGCTCTCATGTTTGATAAGGAAGTCTTGTTCAGACTTAGCACATGTGTGTGTGAACCAAACTAGTTGCCACAAGACTTCTTGTTAGAGGAAAATATAACTTATCCACAAGCACTAAGAGGAAATGCCATGTCACACATAATGCCATTTTCATAATGATGCTTCGCAGAGCAGTGGGTCCATGACAGTTTTCTGCACTTCGACTCGATTTTGTGATTTCTTAGTCTATAAAGTTATTCACATACTTACAGCATTAACCAACAGACCAATAGGCATAGGAGGAGTTTAGATTAGCAGTCTTAAGAAGGATCTTCTCTGACTTTGGCTGAACCTCGACTACATTCATGATATTTCACAAAGCTCATCTCGCCTACTGGAGTTGACAGAGATCTCTTACAAGAATGTAAACAAAAGAAAGACAGTCTCAAATATCCAAAATCCTCTCTTTTCTGCCATAAAGAAGGCTTTGATAATACTAAGGGTGCTTCAAAGTTAAGCTTATATATTCTGCATAAACAAGTCTATTCCCTTCAAACTAGCCATTCATCATGCATTGAAAGTTTTGACCCCTGGGTCTCGAACAATATTTATCAATTAAAAAAACATAGGGCTGCACTGGTTTATTTACAAAAGCATTGGCCTAGTGCTTTATGGTGACACTGGTTCAAAAGGGGATGCTTCTGAGACAGCTTGAAGGTTGCTTCAGTGGCTCAAGACAAGAAAATGAGTTTTCAAGTAGCATCAAGCAATCCAGTCTCCTATAGATTTCTGTTCAATGGCTGCGTCTGAAGCAGCACATGACTACCAAATAGGTTTCTTATCCATCCAAATGAGATGGAAGAGATAATCTTGTGGATTATTTATTTTTAGGCATACTCAATACAGGGTGTCCTCGACCTAAGACCGAGTTTCATTCCTCACGACTCGTCATAACCCAATTTTTGCACATAAGAAGAGAACTTCAGGAGGATCTAAATAATCTGCATGAGTGATCAGAAAAGTGGCTAATGAAATTCAATACTTCAAAATGTAAGGTAATGAGAATGGGTACAAGTGCAAGAAGGCCCAAGCTTGACTACTCGGTGGCTGGAGTACAACTTCAAGAGACAGAAAATGAGAGAGATCTAGGAGTAAACATACTGGCAGATTTGTCTCCAGAAATACATATAAATGGCATAGTAAGGGCAGCATATGCATTCTTATCAAATGTAAGGGTAGCCTTCAGGCACATGGACAAGGAAATGTTCAGAAATATTTATGTAACCTATGTGAGGCCAAAACTCGAATATGCAGCCCCCTTTTGGAATCCGCACTTGAAAAAGCACATAGCTAAGCTTGAAAAAGTTCAAAGACATGCCACGAAACTGGTGCCAGAAATACGCAATCTCAGTTATGATGAGAGGCTGAGGGAATTAGACTTACCATCACTCGAAGCTAGAAGAGTGAGGGGGGGATATGGTGACAGTCTTTAAATTCCTTCATGGTTATGATAGAGTGGATAGGGATCGATATTTTGATATGGCTGGCTCTAGAACTAGAGCTCATAGTTTGAAGCTTCGTAAGAAAACTTCTTTGCAGGATGTAAGGACAATACTTTTTCAGTGTAAGAGTAGATGATAATTGGAATTGGCTAAGCGAGGAGGTAGTTAATGCTATCTCAATCCATAGTTTTAAGGACAGGTATGATAAGTATCACTAAGTATAAAATGGAACCGATCAGGAGACGGGAAGATACGAGCTTTGGGCTCTTTCCCGTAAACACAATTAGGTAATCACACCTAAATAAGCACCTACATCACCCACCTATGCTAACGCAGTAGTAAATTTCATAATGTCACACATAAAAACAACATTTTTATATCAAGATGGTGTACGATTGGGAGCTGAGAAAAGCGTCTTCCTAAGTCTAATGCCGCTTGATGATGTATTCTTCCGCCATGCTCAACCAACTGTTCCCGAGTGAAGTAGGTCGAAGCAAGGATTTCTTAATAATTTATGGGAGTTGCATCATAACCATGAAACATTGTAGGTCAAGAACCTCGGTAAACCGAGGACACCTTGCATTATGAACCACTCATTCCTTCTTTTTGTCATCATTGAAGTGGTGTGAGAGAGAATTCATGAGGAAAGGACTTTCACTCTTGGCTACATCTTTTGCTTACTGGCAAAAAGATAGTGTAGTATCTCCCCACCTAGTTTATACCTCTATGCAGATGCTTCATTAGCATGAACTATGATTACATATTGTAAGGAACATGATCTCCAATGACTGCCAAGTTCTAGAGCTGGTGGCAAGTTTCTATGAAAAAAGGACTGTGAGAAAATCCTCCATTCATTTCCACTTCAACATTTCCATCACAGCCCAGGTGATCAAGATAGGGGACTTCAACCAGGTAGGCTCCACTCAGCAACTGGATACTTTCTATCACGGAGATACTCTTCAAGGACACAACGTAGAACCTTAGAACGATCACTGAACTTCTCATATATGAAGGTCAGTCGAGATTGCCATATAATATGCACACCTTTCTTTATAATCCAGATGCAGTGGGAAGTCATTTTACTTCATTCTTTCCTGAAATCAACATTCTTCAGCATATTCAAGGGAAACAGAGAACTCATATCACAGTTTCTGTTAACTCGGCCTTGGTTCCATGTTCTCTTCATATGGTGCTCATATTACCCTATCATTTTCCATCCGTTAACTGAGAGTTGGAGAAAAAAAAATCACAGAAAAGGTAGTAAAACTGGAAAAAAGCAGGAACAGGTAACACAAAGACAAATCTGTGAAAACGGCATCAGGTTATTATGTCAGTATTTCCAGAAGAGAATAAAAAACCCTTCAATATGTGGCAGAAGTGAAAGAACAGGGCCAGCATTAGAAAATATAGTCTTTCTTGACTGCAGAAGTATGTAAAGCACTGGTGGAATTAGATGCTCGTAAAACTGTGATACCTGATGATATATCTTCACATATATTCACAAGTAGCATTTGCCATTATATGAATATTTGATAAGTTACTGGAATATGAGGAGATGATACGATGTTGGAAACAACAATAGAATGAGAGGCACAGTTCTCGACTATACATCTAAGTCACTGAATAGCATAGTTTTCACAAGTTATTGAGCAACTGTTTACAAAACGCATTCCTGCTTGCTTGGAATCTTTCACGTTTCGTTAATGAGCCGACAAGACTTCACAAGCAGTAGATCTCCACCAACATATGTTCTTGAATCTTATGATGAAGTGAGTCTATCTTACAAGAATGAGAGGGGTTGGGTAGCAGATTGTATATTCTCAGATTTTTAGAAAGCATTTGCTACGTACCACTTAGAGGAGTTCCAAGGAACTGCAAGTAATGGCAAGAATGGGTGGAAAGGTCTTGATCTGGGTAAACACGAAATTAGAAGAGAACAGAGAGCCAGAAAATGACATGCAGTGTTGACTTAATTAAATCTTAGCAGTGGATCAGTTTTGAGGCCAGTTCCTTATGTATAAATAATCTGTCAGTTTGTAAATACTCTTTAAATGTTTGCAGACAATGCACAGATTATGAAGAAAGTAAAAGACGAATGCAGTTGTCCTGCATCTCACGCCATCAACAGCTGCCTAAAATAAAATTCAAGCATGTTCAAAACCCTTATATAAAGGTGTCTAATCTTTGTATATAACTTATTCCCAAGCTCCTGTATACTTTAAATCATGCCTAGATAAATGTGCTGTGCTTCAGCCTTAACTATTGCAGCTTAAATTACAAGTACACTCTATATATATAACAACACTACAGGGTTCCTAAGGTAAGCTAGGCACAAAGTAGAGCCCCACACGACAAGCAAAAAAAAAAAAAAAAAAAAAGGAGAGAGACAAGTGCCAAATAAAAACAAGACCACGGCAATCACGGTCAGCCAAAGAAAATGGCAAAGTAATGAATACTGCTACCATAAAATTTATATGACATCATCACAGTGTGTGACAGGAGACAAAGGGGGATGGGAAACATAAGACTATTCTGGATCCTGGGATTCCTAAAAGTCAGAATCGAGAACAATGGAAATTATATTAGAGGTACGTCCGCCCTCTTCCTTCCTCTATCCACAGGATTTGTGAGCGAAGAGGTAAAAAACAAATAGAAGCACGTTGTATTGTCAACAAGATAGCCAGTTATTGAAGTGAGATGTGTCATGACAAGCTCTTATTAAGCAAAGAAAAGAAGGAGGCGAAGTTCATATCATCATAAAGAAACTTTAGAATAAAAAATAATTTAAAAGCAGTATAAGATTGTAGTGAGGCAAAAACCAAGAGAGTACCAGAATTTGAGGATTCAAAACCCTTGAGTTGTACAGTAATAATTCTGGTGTTATGCACAAATATACATTCAGTAGTAACAGAGCTGTAAAGACACTTTCAACCACAATGAACTCAGCTATTTTCATTGGATACGAAGCAATTACAGACATAAAAAAGGAGAACAATGGAAAAAGATCAGTACGTATAATGCCTGGGGTAATAAGTGACAAGGGAGTAAGATGCGTTTCCCTTTCTTCAGATGCATGGCTTTATGAAAGGTTTAGTAATTTCCTTCCTATAATATGACATTTAACCCTTTATGATAAGCAGCTATCTCCTCTAAATCTTAAGGCCATTTCTTAAAATAACTAGAATTTCTACTTATACAGAAGCTTAAGTAAGAGGAAAGGGCTGCTTTATCTATACATTTAAGTAAAGCATATTAAGCACTGAGCTATTGTAAATCAAAAGACTACTGTCACGTTTCGGCCCTGTTTATATGTCATATACAATGGAAATAAATGGATACAGATATAGAAAGAGCTATAATCAATATTGTTTTCTTGACTACAAGTACCGAGACAATATAAATCAGTTCTATGTGTCAAGCACAACACTCTTGACTTATAAGCAAAATAGAAACACATTAAGCATTCATCTGCTTTGGCTGAACCTCATTGCAAGAGCCTTTAAACTTTTCTTTCCAGTTGTTTCTCTTTGGTTTATCAATCAGTTCCTTTTCAGTATATAATGAACTACCAACTGTAACTCACCTACCACTAAAAATTGCCTTCAGCTTAGTCTGCACTGTATAAGATATATTAGTCACTAATGAAAATATAGTGCGAGAACAAAAATGATTTCGTAAAGCTTGACGAATAGGCTTGCAACATAATATGTACATATAAATATCCAAAGCATGATTAAGTATCTCTAGATTATTAGCAACAGCTCTAAATACCTGATAGTTGAAATTATCTGAGCGAGATTCGGTGTAAATTGCATTAAATATACCAACAGGAACCATTGTCAAGAAGAAAGTAATCATTAATGCTGTGAGGAGCTTAATGAGATTTAGATCACTCTGAGATTTGGCTACGAGAGACTGAGAAACATCTGTAACAGCAATAATAAATATGGATTTCCTAGCCAGTTCCCTCTTATGCCTCTTCACGCTAATGAAACCCCTGAGAGTCAGAGTGTTCAAAACCACCAGCAGGAGAATCGGAATGAATGTTACAACCGTTTGCCTCGCCCAACTGTATATGAAGTACCATTCTTGGGTCGGGATCTCGGGAATTTCCATACAGGCAACCCATCGTGTTTGATTGTCAGGTGGTACGGAATATACATAGTCGCATTCATCTACTTCTTTCGGAGTTTTGACGAAACATATTGGTAGCCAGACGATTATCGACAGAGATAAAGCAATTACCATCATATTCCTAGCATGGCGATGGTTATGGATTCCTCTGAATGCAACGGGACGACAAACCGAATAATATCGATCTACTGTTATGCATATTACAATAAATATGGAAGTCGAAAGAAAGACATTGACAAAAAAGGGTTCAAAATAAGAATACCATACTGCTGTTGAATACTGCAGTGTTGTCTCATGAACGAGGTGATAAAAGACGGAGGCTGAAAACACGAGGGAAACCAAGTCGCTCACAGCTAACATCAAGAAATAAGTGTAGGTGACACCTGAAAAAAAAAAAAAAAAAAAAAAAAAAAAAAAAAAAAAAAAATATATATATATATATATATATATATATATATATATATATATATATATATATATATATATATATATATATATATATATATATATATATGCTAAGAACCAATGCCCCATAAATAATATGTCATCAAAGCTCATCTGATCTCCAACTCCCTCTACATAACATATCAACATAAATAGTAAAAAATATATAAACATTCTTATTAGTCGTTAAGAATTTGCATTATTTACCTCGAAATTGTGGCAATTTCAGTATATATATTGTAAGGATATTTCCGATCATTCCAGTAGTAATGATGATCGGCGCTATGATTCCGTAAGAAATATCGTTAATGGTGTCAATGCGGGGGTCAAGGTGTTGTGAATGATTGTAGTAATCTTGCCATGATGTTGGGGGCTTCTCCTCGTCAAATGGTGAACCTGTTAATATTGTCTCTTGTACAAATTTGGTCATAGTTTGCAGGTCAAAAGCACTGAAGAAAATGTTGCTTTAAATGTATAAACTATGCTTATAAGCACTAATATCAAATATTTTTGTCGTTTATCCCCACTTTTAAAGGGGAAACAGCCACGGTATATGTATGTATGTATCTTCAGTATAAACAGCATTATCAAAGCATAAAATATATGAATGAAGACCAAATACATACCTTACCACGATATGGTAGACGTTGCTCATGTTTTATATAATGCAAGCATAACAAGCTGCTTATAGCACATCAAACAAGCAATACAACATTTACATACAGTCCATAAATAATACTAAAGACTCGCTGCAACGGGAGAGCACATGATACCAAGGATCTTCAGTCAGTAACTTGCTTGCATCTATATTTTCAGTTCCTCTGAAAATGCTGCTTATGGTTTTGTCAGTTTAGAAATTCACGCTGCACTGTTATATTAAATGCAGTGACAGATATAACACTCTAGTAACAGAGGAAAAAATAAATTATAAGAGAAATACGATTACCAAATAAATGATGATGCAAGTATATTAGTATCAAAGAAATCACGGATGATTAAGCACGATAAGAATTTAGGACTAGTCAACAAAATTAGGTAAAAATGGCACAGGTAAAAATGGCACGGTAAAATTGGCATAGGTAAAAATGGCACAGGTAAAAATGGCACAATTGAAAAAAATAAGAAAAAATAGTACAACTATAACAAGTTTGTTGAAATATATATATCAACTTAAAAATCGTATGGGAACATTGTTCAGACATGAAAACACCTTTTTATATCAACTGTCTTCAATATATTTCAAGACAGTTAATTTCTACGTACGTTATGTAAGTGTTGTTTTGCATATAGTTTTGTTTATTGTAATGTAAGTGCATGAACGTATACTTTTAGACTTAGTATGTGTACTTATTAATTTCTATCATGTATACACGTATAGTCGTATGTATAATGTGTAGTTTATTATGAAGGCTGGCTGTAGCAGACTTGGAGAAAGGAATGTAGGTCACTAATGGATTTTAACCATTAACCCTTCACCTCCTTGATAACGCTTATTGCATCGCCTCTTTGAACAAAGAACCGTTGTAAACAAGTCATAATTCAGGTTAGTCCTAGTATCAAGGACCCTTTCAAACTAGGGGAGTTTTGTGCAACTTTCTTGAAAAAGGGTTAGTTGCTGTCGTGAGATGCTACGAGGCACTCATTTTTACTGTGTTTATTGACAGTACTTACAAGTTTATTCTTAGTTGTCCTCATGATATGCTACGAGACACTCATGTTTATGGTGTGTAAAATCGGTCGTAGCTGAGATTTATGAAATACATTTGCTACCGTGATTATTGATGGTGCATATACGCCCACAAAAAGTTTGTTGTTCTCGTGGGGCATTACGAGACACTCAAGTAGAAGAACGTGATAGAGATCCGTGGATCAGAAGATACGTTTTTGATTCGGAGTCCCGTGATTGCTGACGACATCAGGGTTATCCGGATAGATGAGTACAGAGTTATTATATTTCTAACAATATTTATAACTACGTGTGAGGGACAGAATGAGCTCATTTAATTGAACACTCGTGGGTAGAATGTATGTTAGAAAACTTATTATTCTGTATGAGGAAGTCTTAATGTAAGGTGAGGAGAGTTTATTTAAATATTCACATATCAGCAGTTCATAAACCTCCTTATAAAATATTTGCATGTATGTCTATGCATGTAATATTAATTAGATTTTATTGGTAGAGGATTTAAATTTGAGATCGTGGTAGGCATCTACTGAAGCTGTGTCAGGATTTCCGAATTTAGGGGGTTATAAGATCGAAGGTTAATAACAAACAGGAAATCCTCCACAGCTTTTGGTTCTTCGAACCGGATGAGAATTGGTGGGCTAATGGTGAAAATAGTGTACATTTTAGATAAGCTCCCACCTTGTAAAAAGTTAGTGTAAACCTCTACGGTTAAAATCGTCCACATTTCAGCGAAAAGAGGGAGGAACATTGCATGTATTTGCATGAATATTGCGTGTCTTTTTCCCACGTGGATAAAGCGTTTCTCTATCTGTGGAAACGAAATATACTTTCGTAGTTGAGCGTCCATTGAGTAATTTGGATATTAGTACCCAATTTCGGCTGGGTGAACAGTGGTTTTTAGGGATTTGTGTGTTTACATATTTCCCATTTAACGATGTCTAGAATGTCGTATTGATTGCTTTGTTTACGTAAATAAACAGAAGGTAGTGACCCACCTACTGCTAGGTTCACAGTGTCGTTTAGTTGAGGAACAGTGTGGTTTGCATTACACTTTCCATTTACTGTTGCTGACTTAACAGTGTCGTTTAATTGATGAATAGTGTGTTTTACACTTTGAGGATTGGCGTCATAATTGACGGAATTAAATAACTGTATGTTATTATCTTGAAATTTTGGAAGATTGTCCTTTGATACTCTTTACAGAGTGATTGTTTGTTGCATTGTGGATGCATAAAGAAGATCGTGGATTCTTTGATGATAAAATTGCATCAACTATTTGTTTGTTGTTTTATGTTCTATTTGCTTTCTCATTATGTCGGTTAAACCTGAGGCATTACAACGCCTTTGGGAATTGGTTCAACATGATTGTGTTCACTGTCAAACAGAACTTGCCAAAGATGATGAGACACTTGATGTTAATTATTTAGAATGATGTCATCATACACTAACAGAAAGATTCGGAAGATATGATAGGAAATATGAAGTATATGTCGAGAATAAGCCCCTTAAAAGGGATTCTGAAGAGGAGGATACAGAACATGACAATCTAGCTGAAACAGTAAATGATATTAGCTTAGCTGTCCTAGAACGGATTCGTAAGTTAGGAACTATGAAGAGTACTCGAGCTCCTAGTTCCGAGAGTTCAAGCCTCCCCAGTGGGCAACCCACACCTAAATTTCCTGAAGTAAAATTGCCACAGTTCTCTGGAAACTATGATGAATGGAACGAGTTTTGGGAGACGTTTGATAGTTTAGTACATAGTACTTCTATGGCAACTATGACAAAGTTTACCATCTTGAGAAATGCCCTTAAAGGAGATGCAAAAGATACCATAAAGGGATATCCTGTTGCTAGTGAGAGTTATGACGAGTGCATTCAACAGCTACAAGCTGTTTATGCCAGCAAGGACAGGATTGTACAAAATTTAATGAGGAAATTGGTAAAAATACCAACTCCCTCTTCTAATTATTCATCACTTTTTAAGTTCAAGCAGGAAGTAGAAGCCATTACTCGAAGTTTGAAAAATTATAAAGACATGGAGAACACTGATTGGGTGTTTTCAGAACTCGTGATGATGAAATTGCCAGAAGATGTTGAGAACTGGATTAGCAGGAAAATAGACACAAAATATCCTACATATGAAACCCTCTTGAAGGAACTGGGAAAATATGTATATCATATAGAGGGCAACAATACTAAAGGTAACACAAAGGGAGAGACCCAAACCTCCCAGAGAGATGAGACCCAGTTCTATAAAAAGAATGTGGGTAGTTATGGTCCTACTGCAAAGGTAGTAAATCGTAAATCAGAATGTGCATTTTGTGGTTGGCAAAGTCATAAGTCTGAGCACTGTAATAAAGCAGTTAGCATAAACGAACGCAGAGACAAATTGAGAGACAATAATAAATGTCTGAGCTGTACTCAGTCAGGGCATTATGCAAATAAATGTTACACTCAGTTAAACTGTAAGAAGTGTAAGAAAAATGGTCATCATGCAGCCTTGTGTTATGAACAAGAGTCAAAATTTCGTAGAAGGTTTGAAGAACCTACATTTCTGAATGAACAGTCAGAAAATGGTTCAAATATAGATGAGTCAAGCAATGAGCAAGAACATTCTGACTCAGAAAAGGACAAGAAACATGTTGATGTGATGACTATGAAGGCAGTACAGAGGCAAATGGTGAAGCCGAGTTTACCTTCATGTGCTCTGCCTACTGCAAGTGGAAAAATAAGCAGCTCAAAGGGAAATCTTTGGGTAAGTACTAGGTTATTCTTTGATACAGGTTCCCAGTGTTCCTTTATAACTAGGGAATTAGCTGAAAGGCTTAGATTAAGCCCAGTAGATGAAATGTCTCTTGGTATTGATGCATTTCGTTCTGGGACAAAGAAAGGAAGTTTTCCTGTCGTAACTGTAGTTATCAAAGTGGGGAAAAGAAGAGCCAGAGTTAAATTACTCGTAGTTGATGACATGGTAATTAGCATCCACACTCCAGGACTAGCAAAGGCTGCAAATGTGTAAAAGTCTAATGGTCACAAGTTGGCTGATGAAGATATTTATAGTGATGTACTGGAGAACATTGGCATTGTTATTGGTGCCTTACATTTTAGTCAGTTTGTTAGTGGTATTAACAAGTGGGATGTCTATACTTTGATGGAAACACCAGGTGGTGTCATGTTGTATGGCCATATTCCTCGCGATACTCAACATGGATCCAGTAGTGTACAAAACCAACTTGTTGTGCAAATAGGAACACAGTTATTGCCTACTACAACGCAAGAGTTGATTGCTGAGGCCATAAAGCCAGTTAATAAGTTGTTGAGTGAAGAGGCCATAGAGCCTGTTAATAAGTTGTTGAGTGAAGAGGCCATAGAGTCTGTTACTAAGTTGTTGACTGAAGAGGCCATAGAGCCTGTTAATAAGTTGTTGATTGAGAAGGCCATAGAGCCTGTTAATAAGTTGTGGGAGCCAGAGAGTATTGGAGTAAAGCAAGAAGTGCATTACAAAGATAAAACTACACTTAGAAGTTTTACAGATTCTGTTCCCTTGAAGCCTATCCACACTCTTCTCCTACACAAGTTTCAGAGTGCCTTTGGACAAATGAAGTCTCTAATAGAACAGTTGGAGGAAATATTGGAGAATGTTCATGTGGGTAATTTGTTGGATGCTTGTACCAGTGAAGAGAAACAGTTTGATATATGCAATACTGCAGATGTAGAGTGGGAAAAGGCCAAAATTTCACTGCAAGCATTGAATTCCAACAATGCAAGACTTCAAAGGGTACTGGAGCAGCGCCTTTCTGAAAAATCTAGATCTCCAAAAGAAACAAGCTTTAATTTAATCTGGAATGTTAATACAGACAAGTTGTCTTTGAAAATTCTGAAGGCTAGGGCAGATGTGTTTACCAGACTTAAACTTCTGTCACTGGTGGGTATATTTTTGGACCCCTTAGGTATAATATCACCCTTACTAAGAAGAGGAAAAATTCTTATTCAGAGAGCTTGGTCTGAAAAGCTTTCATGGGAATATCTGTTGTCAGAAGTATACAAAAAGGAATCATCAAATTATGAAAGATCTGAATGTCAAGCTGCCCAAAGGATTGAAGAATTGTGGGCATGCTTAATCATAGATGATAAATTGTAGTACTGATAGGGGAGACCCCCCATATTTTCATTTTTGGAGGGGCCCAGGATGTCTTGAATATATTTCAAGACAGTTTATTTCTACGTACGTTATGTAAGTGTTGTTTTGCATATAGTTTCGTTTATTGTAAGTGCATGAATGTATACTTTTAGACTTAGTATGTGTACTTATTAATTTCTATCATGTATACACGTATAGTCGCATGTATAATGTGTAGTTTATTATGAAGGCTGGCTGTAGCAGACTTGGAGAAAGGAATATAGGTCACTAATGGATTTTAGCCATTAACCCTTCACCTCCTTGATAACGCTTATTGCATCACCTCTTTGAACAAAGAACCGTTGTAAACAAGTCATAATTCAGGTTAGTCCTAGTATCAAGGACCCTTTCAAACTAGGGGAGTTTTGTGCAACTTTCTTGAAAAAGGGTTAGTTGCTGTCGTGAGATGCTACGAGGCACTCATTTTTACTGTGTTTATTGACAGTACTTACAAGTTTATTCTTAGTTGTCCTCATGATATGCTACGAGACACTCATGTTTATGGTGTGTAAAATCGGTCGTAGCTGAGATTTATGAAATACATTTGCTACCGTGATTATTGATGGTGCATATACGCCCACAAAAAGTTTGTTGTTCTCGTGGGGCATTACGAGACACTCAAGTAGAAAAACGTGATAGAGATCTGTGGATCAGAAGATACGTTTTTGATTCGGAGTCCCGTGATTGCTGACGACATCAGGGTTATCCGGATAAATGAGTACAGAGTTATTATATTTCTAACAATATTTATAACTATGTGTGAGGGACAGAATGAGCTCATTTAATTGAACACTCGTAGGTAGAATGTATGTTAGAAAATTTATTATTCTGTATGAGGAAGTTTTAATTTAAGGTGAGGAGAGTTTATTTAAATATTCACATATCAGCAGTTCAAAAACCCCCTTATAAAATATTTGCATGTATGTCTATGCATGTAATATTAATTATATTTTATTGGTAGAGGATTTAAATTTGAGATCTTGGTAGGCATCTGCTGAAGCCGTGTCAGGATTTCCGAATTTAGTGGGTTATAAGCTCGAAGGTTAATAACACACAGGAAATCCTCCACATCAACTTTTAAAAACAAAATTGTAGTTTAGTAAGTCTAAAAGTAGCTTGTGGCACTTTACATATGGCGCAGAGTTCTTGGTGCTGAGTTAGGTGAGTGATTGGCAGTGAAGGCATTGAAGATCCAGTCATTGTGCAGAGAGGTTGTGTTTTTGGTGATGTTTGTGCTTTGTTTACCGTCCGGTTTTGTATTTTTTCACAAACAGGTGACTATAAAGAGACAGTAATCGAAAAAATGAAAGACGTTATGATGGAAAGGGCAAACCCACTCATCAGACAGGCACTTGATAAGGAGAAGACAGTGGTAATCTCAGGCATAAGCAAATCCCAGGAGCCAACATGGCAGGGGAGACTTGAAGAAAATAGAGCTAGGGTTGTAGACCTGATAAGAAAGCTTGGAGTAGTATGTGGTCCTGAGGATATTGTAAACATACACCAACTAGGTAAATATTCGAGGGAAGGAAACCCGAGACCAACAAAAGTAACCTTTGAGAGAGGGGAAACATGTAGGGAAATATTGTTGAGAAAAAAGTCTAAAGACCTTCAAGAATTCAAAGAAGTATTCATTAGACGATACAGAACACAGGAAGAGATGGGAAAGATCACAAAC
>JAXCGZ010023552.1:0-2500 GCA_037179515.1 Halocaridina rubra
TGATAGATGTAGTCATGATAATTTTGAGTGTGGATCAGCATTGCAATCCCCAACAAAGTAAATTGATTCATGGCTAAGATCAGTAATTATTTCCTCTAATGAGGACAATGTTTGTAAATATTCATTTTGCGTGGTTGTTTCCCACAAATCGCTGTTTAAATATACGTTAAAACTTTCCAATTTTATAATGATATTGTAATTTTTTTTCACATACTATCTTGTCTTTTTAAAATGTTAATTCATTTTACAAAGAATTGTCTATCCACCCTCAGAACGACCAACACAAGCAGACAACACATTCTCTGAATAGGTCGCAGAAACACCAATACTGTCATAATTCTCATCAATATAATCTATCAAGTCTAATGTATCAGCTGTTAAGAACGTTCCTAGTAAAAATATATCATACAAGCTAATTGTCAGATCTCTCATAAAATCAATATTTTTACGGAGAGAGCAACAGTTAAATGAGTAAATTTTAATACCAACTTTATCCATATACATTACTGACTATAAGAAAAATATACTATTGTAATAGCAGCTAATTTCTAAGCTCAGATTTTTTCTGAAAGTTATTAGATTTGTCATGAAACTTATCTTCTAAGACACCTTCAAGACAAAGATCTTTGTTAAATCATTTTTCTCGTTCTTGTAGCTTGACTCTAACCTCAAATGCCGAGAAATTCACAGATTTTATATCTAGTCTTATAACTGGTTCTACTTCTATTGTAAATATTTTGGAATTTATAATTTGATTGATTCAATGGATAAATCTTTTTCAACATTACCAAATCTCCCACTATAATCTGTATACTCGTTTTCGTTCCAAAGGAGGGGTCTGTGCTTACTGCAACATTAACACTCCTACTGTGAGGCTCATGGACCTTGAATCTCCTGACTTTGATGTTCTCTGGCTAAAAGTCTATCTCTCCACTACCACTATCATTCTTTGCTTCTGCTACTGTTCTCCAAACTCCACCGAGTTTGTGTCTTTCTTTGAATATCTCTCCTCGTGCCATGAGTCCTTGCTATCTTCTCACCCACATGCCGAAGTTCTCTACATTGGAGACTTCAATGTACACCACAGTGAGTGGCTTCATTCTTCTCACACTGATGTGGGAGGAAGTGAGGCTCTTGCTTTCTCTATTACTCACGATCTGGAGCAAATTATCTAACATCCTACTCGCGTTCCTGATCGTCACGAACATGCTGCAAACACTCTTGACCTATATTTTACTTCTAACCCTTCAAACTACTCTTATTCTGTGCTATCCCCTCCTGGTAAATCTGACCACTCCATGATCTCTGTCTCTTCCAGTTTTGCTCCCCCACTACCAATCGCTCCTACTCAACGCCGCCTTTGGCACTTCGAGCGAACCCAATATGAAAATTTGCGTAACTTTCTCTTTGACTTCCCATGGGATGACTACTGCTTACGGTCCCGCAACCCTGATCGGGTAGCTGTAAAAGTTGCCGAGATCATGACCGCGGGAACGGAGGCGTACATCCCCTCTTCTACAAAAACTTTCTCTCCCCCTAAACCTTGGTTTGACCGTGCCTGCTCCATGGCTATCCAGGCTAGGAATCAGGCTCACCGATCTTACCAAGCCTCTCCTTCCGATTTAACTCGCTCTGCTTTTATTGTAGCTAGGAATCGCTGTACAGCTCAGGTTCGAAGGTCTAAGGCTTCCTTTATAAGAAGGAAAGTTGATGACCTTAACTCCTCTCCCACTGACAAATGCTTCTGGTCCTTAGCCGAAAACCTCTCCAAAAACTTCTATAACTCAAGTTTTCCCCCTCTCATTCGTTCTGATGGTTCTATAGCTTGCTCTCCCACTGACAAAGCCACTCTCTTAGGCTCTATTTTTTCTGCCAACTCTTCTATCAACGATTCCAGCGCACCTGTTCCTCAGTCTTTTCCCCTCTCTAACACTATGCCCTCCCTTATCCTTTCTTCACGCAAAGTTCATAAGGTTCTTCGCTCACTAAAGGCAAACAAGGCATCTGGTCCCGATGGTATCCCTGCAAGGTTCCTTAAGGAGTTTGCAGATAAACTGGCTCCCGTGCTTTGCCGTCTTTTTTGCCTCATTCTGTCAACCAGTATCTATCCTTCATCTTGGAAGCATGCTCTAGTTCAACCTGTTTCTAAGAAGGGTGAACACTCTATTCCTTCTAACTACCGACCTATTGCTCTAACCTTCTCTATTGCTGAAGTTTTCGAAACTTTGCTCAATGCTCACATCTTGAAATACCTTGAATCTAACTCACTTATCTCCGATCACCAGTACGGCTTCCGCAAGCCAAGATCCACTGGTGATCTCCTGTCCTATCTTACTCATGTATGGTCATCTTCTCTGAGGACCTATGGGGAAGCCTTTGTCGTCGCCCTTGATATCCCTAAGGCTTTTGACAGAGTCTGGCACAAAGCTCTGTTGGCCAAACTCCCTGCCTATGGCTTTACCCCTTCTTTCTTTTCTCTGATTTCCAGTTTTCTTACTGA
>JAXCGZ010023552.1:7500-12500 GCA_037179515.1 Halocaridina rubra
TATATATATATATATATATATATATATATATATATATATATATATATATATATATATATATATATATATATATATATATATATATATATATATATATATATATATATATATATATATATATATATATATATATATATATATATATATATATATATATATATATATATATATATATATATATATATATATATATATATATATATATATATATATATATATATATATATATATATATATATATATATATATATATATATATATATATATATATATATATATATATATATATATATATATATATATATATATATATATATATATATATATATATATATATTTATATATATCTATATATATATGTATATATATATATATATATATATATATATATATATATATATATATATATATATATATATATATATATATATATATATATATATATATATATATATATATATATATATATATATATATATATATATATATATATATATATATATATATATATATATATATATATATATATATATATATATATATATATATATATATATATATATATATATATATATATATATATATATATATATATATATATATATATATATATATATATATATATATATATATATATATATATATATATATATATATATATATATATATATATATATATATATATATATATATATATATATATATATATATATATATATATATATATATATATATATATATATATGTATATATGTATATATGTATATACGTATATATGTATATAAGTATATATATATATATATGTATATATGAATATATGTATATATGTATGTATGTATACACGTATGTATATATATATATATATATATATATATATATATATATATATATATATATATATATATATATATATATATATATATATATATATATATATATATATATATATATATATATATATATATATATATATATATATATATATATATATATATATATATATATATATATATATATATATATATATATATATATATATATATATATATATATATATATATATATATATATATATATATATATATATATATATATATATATATATATATATATATATATATATATATATATATATATATATATATATATATATATATATATATATATATATATATATATATATATATATATATATATATATATATATATATATATATATATATATATATATATATATATATATATATATATATATATATATATATATATATATATATATATATATATATATATATATATATATATATATATATATATATATATATATATATATATATATATATATATATATATATATATATATATATATATATATATATATATATATATATATATATATATATATATATATATATATATATATATATATATATATATATATATATATATATATATATATATATATATATATATATATATATATATATATATATATATATATATATATATATATATATATATATATATATATATATATATATATATATATATATATATATATATATATATATATATATATATATATATATATATATATATATATATATATATATATATATATATATATATATATATATATATATATATATATATATATATATATATATATATATATATATATATATATATATATATATATATATATATATATATATATATATATATATATATATATATATATATATATATATATATATATATATATATATATATATATATATATATATATATATATATATATATATATATATATATATATATATATATATATATATATATATATATATATATATATATATATATATATATATATATATATATATATATATATATATATATATATATATATATATATATATATATATATATATATATATATATATATATATATATATATATATATATATATATATATATATATATATATATATATATATATATATATATATATATATATATATATATATATATATATATATATATATATATATATATATATATATATATATATATATATATATATATATATATATATATATATATATATATATATATATATATATATATATATATATATATATATATATATATATATATATATATATATATATATATATATATATATATATATATATATATATATATATATATATATATATATATATATATATATATATATATATATATATATATATATATATATATATATATATATATATATATATATATATATATATATATATATATATATATATATATATATATATATATATATATATATATATATATATATATATATATATATATATATATATATATATATATATATATATATATATATATATATATATATATATATATATATATATATATATATATATATATATATATATATATATATATATATATATATATATATATATATATATATATATATATATATATATATATATATATATATATATATATATATATATATATATATATATATATATATATATATATATATATATATATATATATATATATATATATATATATATATATATATATATATATATATATATATATATATATATATATATATATATATATATATATATATATATATATATATATATATATATATATATATATATATATATATATATATATATATATATATATATATATATATATATATATATATATATATATATATATATATATATATATATATATATATATATATATATATATATATATATATATATATATATATATATATATATATATATATATATATATATATATATATATATATATATATATATATATATATATATATATATATATATATATATATATATATATATATATATATATATATATATGTATATATATATATATATATATATATATATATATATATATATATATATATATATATATATATATATATATATATATATATATATATATATATATATATATATATATATATATATATATATATATATATATATATATATATATATATATATATATATATAAATATATATATATATATATATATATATATATATATATATATATATATATATATATATATATATATATATATATATATATATATATATTTATATATATATATATGTGTGTGTGTGTGTGTGTGTGTGTGTGTGTGTGTGTGTGTGTGTGTGTTTATATATTTTGTATTTAAATCTGATAAAAATACATTGATCTTTCTTTTATATTTATATTAATACGTAGATCTTTCAACAATTTTGAATGGGTTCATTCAGGTCACACCTTCCAATATTTAAATGCAGACACTCCAAAGACTAATTGATTTAGGCAGGTCTATTAGAGAAAAATATTACGCTCAAGAGCTTATAAAATAGTTCACTCTGAAGCACTTAATTTGTCACTAATCAAACAGATAATTACTTATAGGAGTGGAGTAGGTATCCTTAGATATTGTTGTCAATGAATGTGTATGATATATATGAGTACAAACTTCTTTTGTTGCTTTTTCTTCACAGGTGGAGGCCTCAATAGATCAATGTGTGAAAAGGTGATAAATGTCTTCTCTTAGTTTGGTGCTGTTGACCTGGGAAACCCTTTTCTTTTACCCTTCTTCAAAGGTAGAGACATCAATAGATCTTAGTGTAAAAACGTGATAAATGTTTTCTGTCAATTTGGCGCTGTTGACCAGGGAAACCCTTTTCTTTTATCCATTAGATTGTGCTTTTCTAATGGCTACGACCTTGTTTTGTCTTTGTGTTTTAATGTATGTCAGGTAAATTATGGCTAAGGAGCCTCGTATTCAGGAATTGCTATCATATGTTTTCTATTTTATAAGTAAAAATTCCTAAATAATAGACGATTATATTTTTACAAGGAAAACTTTCGGTATTACAACACTTTCGTTAAACGCAGAAAGGTGAGATTTGTTATGAATTATGAAGATACTAATATGATCGAACATTTAGTGAAATATATTCAGAAATGCATCCAAAGATTTCCTTTAATAGCAATCAGTTAATGATTAAAGCAGTAAGAAGTAAATAAATGATGAAAATCTAAACACTCATGGATACAGCTTTTGTGTTTATTCTGCCTAGTGTCACATTATAATTATTGCTAGATCATGAATAACTTTGTCACTTTCTCATAAACTATATAATTCAGGTCAAACTATTATTGAATAATACTATAAAAATTCCCATATATGTGCAATATCATTGTTCTAAATACATTTTCCTATAACAAAAATATTGGAACATTTTCATTGCATATATGCCAGTCATATAATAAAATAATATTCACAATCAAAGCCTCAATTACTGAATTATATCTATATGCGAATGATGTAGATCGTTCAAGGATATATTAAATCTGTAGTGGAGTATTTTCTCAAATTTTCATTAACAGTTCTTTTTTTAAAGTGGTGATTGGCATAGGCACTGGTACCTCCATTGCCAGATTATTCTTCGTAATCATACGAACAATAATTATAAATATTAAAAAAGAGTTAACTTATACCAACACAATTGAATATTGCATTGCAGCAGTAATAATACTGAGCAGTACGTGCTTATTTCTCATATATGTAAAATACTAATAACATATAATTCAAACCAATTTCATATTTTTTTTTTACTTTATATATTTTTAACTCATTGGTCAAAGCATAACCTGGGTTGTATTTTATATCAAAGACGTAAAAAGTTAAAATCTAATTCCCAATAAATTCTTTTCTGCTCCACTGTGCTTTACTTTTGGAAAGATTAATGTATCAATTACACTCTGAAATGGAGGTCATTTATTTGCAGCAAGGGAATGGCCACCATTTGTCGATTTGACATTCCTTGATTAATTTTTGCTTGATCGAACATATGTGCTAATATTTTATCCACTTTTGATCAGGGTAGAATATTGTACCTCTCACCCCGGTC
>JAXCGZ010023552.1:22500-35093 GCA_037179515.1 Halocaridina rubra
TATATATATATATATATATATATATATATATATATATATATATATATATATATATATATATATATATATATATATATATATATATATATATATATATATATATATATATATATATATATATATATATATATATATATATATATATATATATATATATATATATATATATATATATATATATATATATATATATATATATATATATATATATATATATATATATATATATATATATATATATATATATATATATATATATATATATATATATATATATATATATATATATATATATATATATATATATATATATATATATATATATATATATATATATATATATATATATATATATGTATATATATATATATATGTATATATATATATATATATATATATATATATATATATATATATATATATATATATATATATATATATATATATATATATATATATATATACATATATGACTTCGAGGTGTGAGTAGAATATTATGTTTTTGTTTCATGATGTGAAATGTAAGAGATTCGGGGTAATATAAGCTAATACCCCTTAGATTATATTATATTCATTTGCATATAAAGAATATCCAACGAACTTTGAGGCTTTTTAGTAATTGATAATAGGTAATATGAACAATAACAGAGTAATATGAAGCTCCATATCGCTCTATCTCCAGCTTCCTCCTCCGTCAATCACACACTCTTATGTTTTCCTCCTGCGAAACCATAACTACACTAACGCTGCCTAATGCTAATATAAATCTTAAAAATGAATATTATTTTATCTTTGGCTAGGTTTGGCTAGGTTAGTCTGCAAGAATTAATTTTTTCATAAATAAAGTACTACATTAGTTTAAGTAATGTAGTAGGAAAATATGTCATACTCGAGTATTGCAAAAGAATTCCAAATATATACATTAATGAATGATTATTAGAGATTCATTTTTTAAGAGTGATAGTATCCCGTTACAAATTGTGGCACTCACCCTGTATGTAAAGCAGGTAGTTATCATTTTACAGTTTATATAATCTCAAACAGGTGCAAGTCAGACAATCAAGACAGCTGCAACTCCAAAGGAAAAAAATCCTTCAGAATCACTGATCTAAAAATGAATATATGCATTGCTGAAGGTAATTTTGAAAATAATGTTATTTTCACTGTATATGTATTTTTCATCATTTAATTTCTGATTTTCATTGCTTAAAGATGATTTTACCTGAAAGGGATCATATACAGATATCTATTCGCATTGCAATTTACTCTTTTTGAAATAATATTATTTACGTTTTATATGCAAAATTCAGTGACTTCACTTAGCTATTTAATTTACTCTATTAGTTTGTTATCTCCGCTAAATATTTTACAATCATGTTTTGTCAATAAACATATCAGATAAAAAGGAAAGAAAGAAATGCGTCTCACTAAAGACTTATTAGAAATTTACATATTTTTAAGTTTCATTCATAGATAAAATGCCACATTATTTAATACTTAATGTACACCATTTTTTTGCAATATAATTTGATCAAGCATCATTATCGCACAAGTGTATTGGGGAAAATGAGCTTCATAGCATATAAAGGTCGTGGTTGAGGCTCTTTATTGATATTCTTTTAGGGTTAGGGGTAAGAGAAGGATGGTCAATAAAGGCTCCATAATTATTTAGTGATCGAGCGGTGTACAAGATACTCCTCAAGCATACACTGGCTAAGATCACTCCCCAAGACAGACCACCATAATTTAACTATACAGCCTTTTTGTTCAGCCTTGCTAAGTCTATTTAGGCTTTCATTTAGTCTTTACTTATCAATATATATGTTTGCATGGTCATATGTACATATGTGTATATGTGAATACATATCTATATGCATGTATATGAATGCATGTGTGTGTAAGTGTGCATATGTGTGAATAGATGTGTATGCATATAAAGTTAAGCATTTGTTATTTTATATAAATAGGGCATCCTATTTGTTATCTTTATTAGTTCCATATGCATATATATATATATATATATATATATATATATATATATATATATATATATATATATATATATATATATATATATATTTTTTTTTTTTTTTTTTTTTTTAATGTATGTATATGTATATATATATATATATATATATATATATATATATATATATATATATATATATATATATATATATATATATATATATATATATATATATATATATATATATATATATATATATATATATATATATATATATATATATATATATATATATATATATATATATATATATATATATATATATATATATATATATATATATATATATATATATATATATATATATATATATATATATATATATATATATATATATATATATATATATATATATATATATATATATATATATATATATATATATATATATATATATATATATATATATATATATATATATATATATATATATATATATATATATTATATATATATATATATATATATATATATATATATATATATATATATATATATATATATATATATATATATATATATATATATATATATATATATATATATATATATATATATATATATATATATATATATATATATATATATATATATATATATATATATATATATATATATATATATATATATATATATATATATATACATATATGTATATATATATATATATATATATATATATATATATATATATATATATATATATATATATATATATATATATATATATATATATATATATATATATATATATATATATATATATATATATATATATATATACATATATATATATATATACATATATATATATATATATATATATATATATATATATATATATATATATATATATATATATATATATATATATATATATATATATATATATATATATATATATATATATATATATATATATATATATATATATATATATATATATATATATATATATATATATATATATATATATATATATATATATATATATATATATATATATATATATATATATATATATATATATATATATATATATATATATATATATATATATATATATAGATTGTGATAGGGCACTGTACTTCGGCTGCCCCGGCTCTTGAGCTCCTTCTTTTAACTTCAATTTTTAACCTTCTACTACAACTTACTGCTATGTAAAGATCCTATATTGACTGCGAAAGTAACTAGAAGACTGCTAGCAATGTGGAGTGGAAGTATGTTACTTTTGTGGAGCACAATTACAATTTTAGTGATGATGACTACTGCTTCCAAAAATATAAACACCTGGTACGACAGTGCTTCCCTCCTCTCCCTCCGACCTCCAGTGAATTATCCACTGCCCACCAAATACATCTAGTGCTTAAAACAAGTAGAGGATCTACAGGCGGGTTACAGTGGATACGAATTCAAGAAACATACGTCCAAAAAAATACCGTAAGCGAGGATGACGAGATGGTCCACAGGTTTGGCTGAGACGAAGAGGTATAAGGATCCCGCTTCCCATCATAACTTTTGGTAATGTACGATCACTTAGAAATAAGGTTGACGACTTGCCTTCAAATTGCATATTCTTACATGAATATAGGGATAGCGCAATAATAGCTAATACAGGGACATGGCTTCAAGAAAAGGATACAGATAGCACAGTGGATATTGATGGGTTTACGTTGATACGCTTTGATAGGAAAGGCGTAAAAAAAGAACGAGGGGATGGAGTAGCCGCCTATATAAACAACAGGTGGTGTACACAAGTGATCGTTAAATATAGCTTTGTGACAAGGACATTGAATACTTAGTGATATCCTGTCGTCCCTTCTATCTACCTCGGGAATTCTGTAAGGTGACCATATTCATCGTGTATATCCCCCCTGATGCAGATGCAGATGTGGCGATGGAAATGTTAGAAAACTGTTACAAAATATGAAAATGAATGTCCGGAATGTGTTAGGATAAAACTTGGGGCTTTTAATCATTGTAACTTTGAAAAAAAGGTCCCAACATATGATCAAACTGTAAATTGTCCTACTAGGGACAATGCTACCCTTGATAAGATGTATTGCAACGTTAAAGATAGCTATCGTGTTTTGAAAAGGCCATGTTTGGGAAACGGAGATCATAACGTGCTGCTTTGTGCACCAATTTAGAAACAAGTGCTGAAAATAGAGAAGTGTAAACAGGTAGAAATTAGAAAATGGGATGAGGAAAATACCAAGAAACTGCAAGCCTGCTTTGAGTGTAATGACTGGTCACTGCTAATAGAAACTGGAGCGGATATTAACAGAAACTAAAACTGCTGCTCAATGATATAAGATAGATTTTGCAAATGGAAATCGAGCTCAGCAGAAAATTATCCCGAAAGGAATAAATAAAAAAAAATAACAGAGTCTAAAATGAAATACAAAGAAAAGATCGAGGGCTTATTTAGTACAAATCGAGTGAAAGATGCATGGAAATGACTGAGAACTTTATGCAATGATAATAAAAAAATAAATATGCCTGAACCAAACAATGGTGTAACGTATGCAAATGATATGAATTAAGTTTTCGCTAGGTTTGAAAGACATGTCTTTCAAGAGGAACGGAACAATGTGATGTCGGCCATTCGATCTAGAGCAGATGAAAGAATAATAATATAGCATAAACAAGTAGTACGTTCCCTGAAGCGTGTCAGGACTGGTAAGGCCACGGGTCCAGACGGAGTGCCAGCCAAGGCAATCAAGTACTGTGTGGATCAACTGGCACTGGTGTTGCAACTACTTTTCCAGTATTGTTCACCCTATATACAGACGACTGTGGAAGCTTGGTAGGGAACTGTTCCATAGTTAAGTATGCTGATGATACAGTTATTACGGGAAATATTTGGAATGCTGATTGTGAGGATTATATTACACATGTTAATTATTTTGTCGATTAGTGTAAGATTATTTTTTGGAACTAAATGCAAAGTAGACAAAAGAAATGTTCAGAACAAATAAACAAGTAATACCAGATCAAATTGTAATAAATCAGGAAAGTGTTGAGAGAGTTATTAATTATAAGTACCTGGGATATGTGATAGATAATCAATTAAAAGGAAAGGAAAATACCGACTAGGTGTTAAAATATGTAACCAACGGCTTCATTTCATGCGTATGCTAAATAATGTACACATAAGTAGGAAGATAATTAGTTTGTTCTATAAATCCAAAATTGAATCTGTAATCAACTTCTCATAAACCACCTGGTATGGAAAATTGACATGTAAAGACAAGAATAGGCTTTTGATAATTGTTAAAAGAGCCGGAAATTAGGGGCAGTTACTGAACCACTAGACACTCTGTATCAGGAAGAAGTAATAAAACAAGTAGAAAAGATCATGCATGATCGAACCCATCCACTGCACAACTGTAACACTTTTTTAAGATCTGGAAGAAGGCTAGCACTGCCTGCAGAGCGTACAGATAGTTATAAGAAATCCTTCATTCCAAAGAGTATTTTACTTTTTAACAATTTAAAAGTGGTGCACATGAGATAATTCAATGCATCACTGTGATGGATCGGTTTTTAATGTGATGGATATATTTGAATATCTTAATGTACCACTATGGGCGTACGTATAATATGTGTGTGTATGGATGTGAATGTTTGTATGTGTGTATTGGGGTGTGTGTAATTGGGTAGGTATGTGGATATGCATATGTAAATGTGTATGTGTATGTACATATATGTAGCCTGTATGTTAGTGTGGGCTAAGTTTTTATACCATCTTATTTTATCTTTATCTTGATTGCAGCAAGGAAGTCAGCGCCACAAAGAATTTCATTTTGTATACTTGGTGTACTGCAGTTTGACAATATAGTTATCAATCTATGTATCTATTTATTTATCTATCTATCTATCTATCTATCTATCTATCTATCTATCTATCTACCTATCTATCTATCTATCTATCTATCTATCTATCTATCTATCTATCTAGCTAGCTAGCTAGCTAGCTAGCTATTTATTTATCTATCTATCTATCTATCTATCTATCTATCTATCTATCTATCTATCTATCTATCTATCTATCTATCTATCAATCGATCGATCTATCTATCTATCTATCTAACTATCTATCTATGTATCTATCTATACACGCTTTCGTTCCAAAGGTGAGGTCTGTGCCTACTGCAACATTAACACTCCTATTGCGAGGCTCATGGACCTTGAATCTCCTGACTCTGATGTTCTCTAGCTAAAAGTCTATCTCTCCACTACCACAATTTTCCTTTGCTTCTGCTCCTGTTCTCCAAACTCCACTGACTTTGTGTCTTTCTCTGAATATCTGTCCTCGTGCCATGAGTCTTTGCTATCTTCTCACCCACATGCTGAAGTTATCTACATTGGAGACTTCAATGTACACCACAGTGAGAGGCTTAAATCATCTTACACTTATGTGAGAGGAAGTGAGGCCCTGGCTATCTCTATTACACACAATCTGGAGCAAATTATCAAACATCCTACTCGTGTTCCTGATCGTCACAAACATTCAGCAAATACTCTTGACCTATTTCTTACTTCAAAAGCTTCAAACTACTCTGATTCTGTGCTTTCCCCTCTTAGTAAATCTGACCACTCTATAATCTCAATCTCTTCCATTTTTGCTCCCCCTCTACCAATCCCTGCTACTCAGCGCCGCCTTTGGCACTTTGAGCGTACCAAGCATGATAATATACGTAACTTCCTTTTTAACTTCCCTTGGATTGACTACTGCTTTCGATCCCTACACCCTGATCAGGTAGCTCTAATAGTTGCTGAGATCATGACCGCGGGAATGGAGGCGTATATCCCCTCTTCTGCAAAAACTTTATCTCCCCCTAAACCTTGGGTTGACCGTGCCTGCTCCATGGATATCCAGTCCAAGAATCGGGCACACCACTCTTTCCAAGCCTCTACTCCTGATTTAACTTGCTCTGCTTTTATTGTAGCTATTAATCGCTGTACTGCTCAGATTCGAAGGTCTAAGGCTTCCTTTATAAGAAGGAAAGTTGATGGCCTTGACTCCTCTTCCACTGACAAATTCTTCTGGTCCTTAGCCAAAAACCTTTCCAAACACTTCTGCAACTCAAGCTCTCCTCCTCTCATTTGTTCTGATGGTTCTATAGCTTGCTCTCCCACTGACAAAGCCACTCTCTTTGGCTCTCATTTTCCTGCAAACTCATTAATAAACGGTTCCAGCACATCTGTTCCTCAATCTTTAACCCCATGCCCTCCCTTACCCTTTCTTCATGCAAAGTTTGTAAGGTTCTTCGCTCGCTAAAGACTAACAAGGCATCTGGTCCTGATGGTATCCCTGCAAGGTTCTTTAAAGAGTTTCCAGATGAACTAGCTCCCGTATTTTTGTCGTCTTTTTCGCCTCATCCTGTCAACCATTATCAATCCTTCATTTTGGAAGCATTCTCTAGTTCAACCTGTTCCTAAGAAGGGTGACCTCTCTATTCCTTCTAACTACAGACCTATTGCCCTAACCTCCTCTATTGCTAAAATTTTTGAAACTAAGCTCAATGCTCACCTCTTTAAACACCTTGAATCTCACTCACTTATCTCCAGTCACCAGTACAGATTCCGCAAGGCAAGGGCCACTGGTGATCTCCTATCCTATCTTACTCATGTATGGTCATCTTCTCTGAGGAACTATGGGGAATCCTTTGTCGTAGCTCTTGATATATCTAAGGCTTTTGACAGAGTCTGGCACAAGCCTCTGTTGGCCAAACGCCCTGCCTAAGGCTTTACCCCTTCTTTCTGATGTCTGACTTCCAGTTTTCTCTTCGACCATATTAAATCTATAGTAGTTCATGGTGTGACATCTAGCCCTTTCTCTGTTACCATTGGTGTTCAACAGGGCTCTGTTCTTTCAACTACTCTGTCACTTCTCTTCATCAATGACCTTTTACAATCCCCATCTCCTCTCTTCTCCAGGCCTTTGCTTATAATTCTACCCTTTACATTTCCTCGGTATTTTCTTCTCAACCTTCATCTATTACTCGTAATCAATCTTGTATCACTCTTTCTTCAACTCTCAATTCCGATTTGCAGAGAGTATCTGAGTGGGGCACCCAAAATTTATATAAATTCAATGCCTCCAATACAGTTTCTGGCTTTCTCTTTATCTTCTTTTCCTCCTGATAACCCTCTTGTCTTCGAAACTAACGAAATATACTCTCTTAATTCTATAAACATAAGTGGAATCCATATAGCATCTAACTTGTCTTGGAGGACTCATATAATCCAGATTTCTAAATCTTCGTCCAAAAAATTGGGGTTTTGTTTCGTTTTTGACATTACTTTTCCTCTTTACAGTTTCTTAAAATTTATTAAGGTTCTTTCCATCCCTGCTTAGAATACTGCTCACACATCTGGGGTACTTCTTCTTATACTTATCTCCTTCATATGGTTGAATCTAAGGCAGTCAGACTTATTAATGATCCCTCTCTTACTTTTAATATGGATTCTCTCTCTCTTTGCCGTAAGGCATTTTCCCTATCTCATTTCTATCGCTAATACTTCCATCGTTGCTCGGATGAGTTAGCGATTTGCATACTTCCCTTAATTTGTAGCTCGCAGACTGGTCGGTGCAGCTAATGCTTCTTCCCATCTACCTCCAGACTCTGGAACTCTCTTCCTTCTTCTGTCTTTCCTAATTCTTATAACCTTTCATCTTTCAAAAAGCAAACTTATCGTCATCTCAGGGCCTAGTCCTCCATATATCTGGGTCCTCTGTACTTTGACTGTTTTTTTCTGTCTGTCGTATTCCTTTGTGCAACATTACATCATCTAAGCCTTGTCCTTAACCTTTTTCTTTTCCTTCGTCTTGGTATTTTTTCGAGCCCGGGTCTTTATTAATGTGGGGAGTTTTTGCGAGTCACGGTGTCACTCAAAAAAAAAACATTTAAATGAGTCTCTAAACACCATGGTGACACCATTCCAATTGATGGTAAGCCCGTGTTTCCTTATATGGACAAAGATAGCAGAGTTCTTCCACTCATATTAGTCTGATTTATGCTTGGTAATATTCTGCTGCAGAGATCGACCTGTTTGCCCAGTGTATGCCTTGTGGCAGTTATTGATCTCTATTTTGCACACACCAACATTGTTCTCTTTTTAAATTGTATTAATATTTACTAGCTGGCTTCTCAAGGTTTTTGGAAATATGAATAAAAAAATGGGACTCTTTGCCTATGTTTTTGCTAATTTCTTTTAGGGCACAATGAAAGAGAACTATTATCTTATCTTGGTGATTAATATGTAATCTCCTTTATGTGCCATGGTATATACACATTGTTTTGTGCAAGGCCTTTTAAAGAAATGGAACGGGATAACATAATTCATCTAACTGATTATAAATAGTATGAATTTCTTCTTCCTAAATATTAGGGACTGTATATTCTAAAAGCTCTTAAAAATAAATTTAAGGCTACACATAGTTTTATTTTTTCGTCGGGGTTGCTGAGGAAATTAATATATGATGTCGAGAAAGTGGGTTTTCTATATACCCGGAATTTGTAACCCGTCTCCTGTCTACTAATTATAGGGTCCAAGAAAAATAGGAATCATATTACTTTTCTCCAATTCTAATTTGAATTTTATGTAAGTTAAATAATTTTTTTGTATGTAAACAGGGCCTCCTGCTTGTTATTTTTGATAATTTAATTTGTATGTATATCTGAAGGTATATATATATATATATATATATATATATATATATATATATATATATATATATATATATATATATATATATATATATAGTACTTATATATATATATATATATATATATATATATATATATATATATATATATATATATATATATATATATATATATATATATATATATATATATATATATATATATATATATATATATATATATATATATATATATATATATATATATATATATATATATATATATATATATATATATATATATATATATATATATATATATATATATATATATATATATATATATATATATATATATATATATATATATATATATATATATATATATATATATATATATATATATATATATATATATATATATATATATATATATATATATATATATATATATATATATATATATATATATATATATATATATATATATATATATATATATATATATATATATATATATATATATATATATATATATATATATATATATATATATATATATATATATATATATATATATATATATATATATATATATATATATATATATATATATATATATATATATATATATATATATATATATATATATATATATGTGTATATATATATATATATATATATATATATATATATATATATATATATATATATATATATATATATATATATATATATATATATATATATATATATATATATATATATATATATATATATATATATATATATATATATATATATATATATATATATATATATATATATATATATATAGATATATATATATATATATATATATATATATATATATATATATATATATATATATATATATATATATATATATATATATATATATATATATATATATATATATATATATATATATATATATATATATATATATATATATATATATATATATATATATATATATATATATATATATATATATATATAATTTTTTTTTCTTTTTTTTCATTTAAGGTACGTGAAGTTTCCTGTCGTAGTTTTCCTTATATTAGGATTTGTAATTTTTACTTGCGACAATCATATCTCTTAATTTTCAATAGATATTTTAATCTTTTTTTCTTCCTTGTAATTCGTCTGTACAATATTTTCATTGCATGTTATCTCATAATGATATTTTGAAAGTGATTAAGGTCGGAAAATAGGAAAATTGAATAAGTGGAAATAATATTAAAGAATATTCAAGAAAAAAAAATATTTCTAATTCTGTACTTACATTAATTTTAAGACGTAAAATTATGAAATTGGTTTATTGATTCCTAGTGAGATTTTATAATAATATAATTTGGGTGATGGTAGAAAATGTCTTACTTCCAGGCAAGCATTTATGATATAAGCTAGAATCGCTAAAAATATTTTTTTATGTAATAGAGTAAAATTATCCGAAAGGTGTGTATTCTAGTAATATCCAACTTAGTTTATGTGCTTTGTCACTTATGAAAGGGGGAAGATTAATATCTAAACTTTCCTCAAGCTATTAAAGATAATATTTTTTTTTAATGAGTGTGATACTTGGACAGGAAAGAAATTAACCCACATCAATAAAGGCCCTGGAAAGAAGAAAACATTAAGGCGAAGAAAAAGCAAATGGTTAAGGACAAGGCAGAGATGAGGTAAGGATACACAGTAGGAAAAGGACAGCCTGTATGGGACGTCGAAGTACTGAGGACCTAGAGATATGGCAGAATTTACCCATGAGATGACGATAGATCCATTTTCAAAGGAAGATAGGTTATAAAATTAGAAAAGAGAGAAGGGGCAAGAGAGTTTCAGAGTTTGGAGTTGGATGGGAAGAAACAGTCGCTGCACTGACCAATCCGTGAGCTACAAATCTCCACACTGTACTTATGAGACGAGGTCACTTGGCGAGTGTTACATGATCTTGGCTCTGAGGGAGAGATGTAACTCGGCAGCTCTCCAGAGCAACCATGGAAGTAGCAGTGATAGAAAAGAGATAGGGATGATACCTTACGATGAAGAGAAAGAGAATCCAGATTAAAAGCAAGAGAAAGGTCACTAATGAGTCTGACTGCCTTAGATTCAGTGCTATCAGGGAGATAAGTATAAGAAGAAGCATCCCAGATGTTCGAGCAGTATTCTAAGCAGGGATGGATAAGACCTTTATAGATTTTAAGTAACTGAAAAGAGGAAAAATAATGATGATAACGAAATAGAACTCCCAATCATTTTGGATACAGATTTAGAAATGTGAATTATGTGCTTCCTCCAAGACAAGTTGAAGGCTATCTGGATTCCTAATATACTAATAAAATTAAGAGTATACATTTCGTTAGTTTCTAGACAATAGGGTTATCAGGAGGAAAAGGAGATGCAGAGACCGCCAGAAAATGTGTCTTGGAGGCATTAAATATAACTATATTTTGGTGTCCCAGTTAGCTATCTTCTGCAAATTGAAGTCTAGAGTGGAAAATAGAGTGATACAACATCGATTACGAGTAGCAGATGAGGGGAAGAATCGTCGGCAAATGCGTGAGGAAGAGAGGAGGATGGGTACTAAAGAAGATCGTTGATGAAGAGAAAGAACTGAATTGGTGGAAGATCAGAGTCCTGTGGAACACCTCTGTTAACAGGAAATGAGCTAGATGTTGCGCCATCAACAATAACTGACATAAAACGTCAGAAAGAAATCTGGATATCAGAGAACAGAGAGAAGGGGTAAAGCCAAAGGCCGGGAGTTTTGCCAACAAAACATTGTGCCAGACTCTGTCAAAAGCCTTAGATATATCAATGGCGATGACAAAGGATTCCCCATAGTTCCTCAGAGAAGATGACCATGCATGAGTAAATTATGAA
>JAXCGZ010023553.1:0-17500 GCA_037179515.1 Halocaridina rubra
TGTCAGCAATGGTACTCTTCAGTTGTGCAATGTCTACTCTGCCTCCAGTGTGATTAATCTACCAGCCCTTCCAATACCTACAGAGAGTGGAATGATCTATATGGGGGATTTTAACGCCAGACACCCTGCCCTTGGTGACTCATCTCCCACTCCCAACCGCAGTGGCAAGACTGCTCGACTACATCTGCCGCTACCACCTCACACGCTGGGATACTGGTGGTGCCACGCAATCTCATGGGGGTACTGTAGATCACATTCTCACAGCTGGCCTTGTGGTACCTAATGTCTCCTGCTCTTCTATACCTTCTCTCTTTTCTGACCATGTTGCCCTTAGCCTGAATTACTCCATACTTCAGACTCCAGCTACCCTCCCCTATCACTGCACCTGCATCTCTATCCCTTCCAAGTACTACCCCACATATCTTTTGCGTATCTCTCACCTCCTTCCCACTTTTGATCTCCTTTTTCCTGGTAACTTCTACATATGATTTCTACACATATTATGTTCTCAGACCACACATTCCATGTCGCCCTGAGGCCCATTCCCGGACTCTGGATCAGCATATTGCCCAGGCGGTAAGGACAGCCGTGGATGCTGGACTCTCATTTCAAAGACAGCCCACGCCTGACCACTTGCACCAATATCAGTTGGCAAGGGATAATCTGGTTGCCCTGCAGAAGGGCGTGTACACGGAGTATTGGCAGAAATTTACAGATAGTATTAACCATTAGACAAGCACTGGGACTATGTGGCATCTTATAAGGAAGGCTGTCAAAAAGAAATCCACCTATGCTCTACACCACAGTCCGCTTGAGTATGCGCAGGACCTCATTACTACCTGGTCAGCGCAGTCACCAACTTTCAACCTAACTGAGAACGTTCAAGGGGCACTCCCCTCCCTCTGCAGCGTTTGTACTACAGACAGATGAGGAGAATGACTTCCCATTCACAGAGGATGAACTACGATGTGCTCTTGCTAGGATTAAGGCTACTTCCCCTGGGGAGGATGGTGTTACATATCAAGTTCTCTGCCTTCTTCAGAAAGTTCCTGGTAACCCCTTACTGCAGCTCTTCAATCTTTGCTTTCGCTTGTGGCATGTGCCCTCTGCCTGGATCAGAAGCACTATTATTCCTCTACCAAAATCTGGAACCGACAAATTTAAGCCTATCTCCCTTACCTCCTGTTTCAGCAAAGTGTTTGAACGCATCCTTCTTGTCCGGCTCATGCACTGTCTACAGGATAAGCTCTCCCCCGGTCTTTATGGTTTCCTCCCGCAATGGAGCACACATCACTGCCTCGCTGAACTCTACACCCGTCTTTCCCCCACCAGTGTGGTCGCCTGCCTTGACCTCAAATCTGCCCTCAATATAGCCAACAGGGAAATTATTCTTGACCAGCTGGGGGACTTTGGCGTTTGGGGGTACATACTGAAATGGATACGAGGATATCTCTGCAACAGAACATCACGTGTCCATTTTAAAGGGTCATATAGCTCCTATGACCTGTTTGGACTGGTCACTCCTCAGGGGGGTATGCTAAGTCCTTTTCTATTCAACATCCTTATGCATCATCTACTTTCCCTCCTTCCTGTCATCCCTGGTACTACAGTCACCTACTATGCGGACGACATATGCATTCACACAAACTCACCTCATGACCTTCAGCACATGCTCCATGATTTTTACGTGTCTGCTACCTCCTGTGGCCTTATTATCTCCCCAGAAAAAAAGCAGGATTTTTACTTCACGCAACTGCGGAGCACTGCCCGCATTCGCCATGGGTGGTAATGTCATCCCTCACTACTTACAGTACACATATTTAGCTGCAACAGTCAGGATCACCCCAACTATCCCTGTACGTCAACGAATTCATCCCTTCATGAAGAGCCTTCTTGACCGTCTGGAGACCTGCTTTGCCCCTTGTGGGGGTTTAAGGATGCTAGAGTGTTGTTAAGATTCTGTTTTACTAAGGGGACTCAAAGTACCAAGCTCGGTTAAGAGCTCACAAACAGACAGGACAGATATTTGTACTTGAACACCCCATCTCTATTACCATTAGTCGGTTAAATGAAACTCAGAATTCAACTTTCTTTTAATTTTGGAAATGCAATGACATTAAAAGAATCGAATTAAATTTCTCAAATTAAATTTTATGAAATGCTGCCTCGAATCCCGGAGGAGGTGAGTATGATTTGGTTTCCCGGCACCACGGACGTATGCCAAGACTTTGGCCTCAACTCGATGATTACCTCTGTCACACAGGCAGAGTAGAATACAGGACACTGCAATTTCAGAAACAGAAATGACACACTGTTTATAATGGGAAACTGAAAGCATGAGCACACATATAATGAGTTTCCAATGTCATTCTACTGGATGAATATATATTGGTTATTCACAGCTAACCAGAAATATTTATGCTACCATAATAGCATACAAAACCATTAATTCTTTACTGGTTTTAAGAAAACAATATATTCACAATAAATGAAGAATAAGCAAGACAAATACAGTACTGTATGTATTCCTTAAATTGTGGGCAACCACAAAAGTTGCAATGCTTATTACGGATTAACAATTAATATGGTAACACTCTATTTAGGATAAAGGAAGAATCTACGAGATAAATACAGTATTCATTCACTTTTAGTTATCAAGAACTTTGCAATGAAAAAAAAGGGTGCAAAACCACCTTTTGAGGTATTTGCAACTTATAACTCAAAACACTTTATCCCCAACATATGAAGAATTAGCAAGATAAATACGGTATGCATTCATTAAATTGTGGTTAACAAGAAATATTTGCAAAGCCAACTGGGAAAAATTACCTTTTAAATATTTGCAATTTTTTTTAGCAAATAGCTTTATTGACGAGTTTTTGACGTAAAACACTTTATTTACGATGATAGAAAGGGGTGAAATGAAATTAGAATTTATTAGGAAGAGAGATAGATTTTTACAGGCTCATAACCAGTCTTCAGAGGATGAGATTTTCGTTTATCACATTCAGTGAAAAGAAACTTCTCAGCAATGTATATCAGCTGTAATTTACAGGTTAAGGAATTAACTTTGGCATGTGAGATTCCAGTTTGGTAATCTACAAAATTTCGTGTGACTTGGAAGGAAATCAGAGAATATAAATCCATAAGATTTATCCAGTAACGAATGTAACTAATTCTCGAAAATAAACCAATTTGCTTGACCCACGAGCTTTACCATACACTATCCCTCACCTTGTTGTGCTAGATGAATTCCTGTGAAGATGCCACGTAATTAAGATTTGAAATAAACTTAGACTACCCAGGCGAGATGTTGCCTCTGGGCAGTCTCGGCGCCAAAAGAGAGCGTCTCCTTGTTCCTCCTGGTGAGTTCATCTGTAGGATACATTTCTAGAGCAGTAATTGGCTCTGATATCATTTTAAGGACTATTTTAGTGGTGGTCCCTGGCAGGCAATTATAGCAGAGATGCAAGGGAGAGACAGTATTTTTAGGTGCAACAAGTGGAAGCAAATAAAATAAAACGAGAATAATAATGAAAAGTTAGGTTACTGGTTCTTTTTTTCTCTCTCCTAATTTTCTTGGCTCGTAGCAGACAGAAAAATAGGAGCAGCCTCTATATCGGGGCTATACTTCTACACGTACAAGAAGAGTAAATAAGGTATATTTACAATTAGCTATAAGCTAAAATACAAATTGCAAATAATCATAATCTGCGAAAGTCAAGAAGTGGGAATTATTTTTTTAGTTAGAAAATAACAGTTATGTTAAATTTATTTAATAAGGGATCTAACAGCCTCTGTTGACATTGAGCGAAACACTCTGTCACAAAGGCCCTTTCTAGAGAATATTGATTTAGCAAAATTCTACTACAGAAGGCGAAAAAAGAACAGAGGAAGTTACGGTGACTTCAGTGTTATTATGAGGGATGAGATATCCTTCTCATGGAAAAGAACAAATGAACAATAAGAATGGGATCCACCACTGGAATATATCATACTATTAGTAAAAGTAAACAAGTCTTGTAAACAAAACATTAAATGACATGCAAAACATAAAAGAAATGTGATCAAATTCAAATTTCAAGAAAATTAAATCACAATTAGATATCAGTGAATATCAATATTTAAGTTTATGAATGCTTCACATGCAAGAAGGCAATAATATAATGTACAAAAAAAAAATACAGTATACGCAAATGTAAAATTTGAACCACGTCGTCATTAACATTGGAGACTGGATTTGAAACAGTTTCAGCTATTCAACACTAAACTAAAATGTTTCTGCCATGTTCTGGCTTTCAAAGTCCCACAAAGGGAAATATAAAACTACGATCAAAAAATTATTCTTCATCTTTTTCGTCTTCCATTAGGAATAACGTTTGTACGCTAAAATAAACAAGTACAGTACAGTATTAAAGACATAAAAGATAAACATAAAAAATAAACAACACATTAGAGAAATAATCTTTACCGACTAATCAAATTTAGGCTAACAGCACCAGCTTCCTCATTTGAGGGTAACGACCGTCGACTTAGTAGATCAGCAAGGTCATTGTCCTTGCCATGAACATGTTGGGCAGTGAATTTGAAAAGATTCAGGTAAAGTGCCCACCTTTTCAGACGAGGATTTAGCTTGTCTGCAGTCTGTAAATATAGGAGGGGTCGGTGGTCGGTCCTCAGTGTAAAATGTTGGCCATACAGATGGACTTCAAATTTCTTTATGGCCCAATATGCAGCTAGAGCTTCCTTCTCCACGGTGGAGTAATTTCGCTCTGCAGGGCGAAGCCTGCGGCTTGCATATCGCACTGGAGCTACTTCTGCTGAGTTGTCTGATCGGGCTTGCAAGAGCACGGCACCCAGGCCTTCGTCTGAGGCGTCGGTCTGCAAGATGAATGGAAAATCAGGGTTTACCAGTTGTAATACTGGCTCACCTGCCAATGCTTCTCGGAGCTTGAAAAATGCTCTCTCCGCTTCATCTGTCCATTTGACAGGGGAGGATTTACTTTGCTTCGAGGAGGTCATTTGCTGCAAAGGGGCAGCAATAGTATTAAAGTGTGGAATGAACCATTGGTAGTAGCCGACACTACCCAGGAATGATCTCAGTTGAGTGACAGTGGCAGGTTTCTCCATATCCTTAATAGCTTGTACCCTGTCATGTAAAGGGGACATAACTCCTTCTCCAACCACGTGGCCGAGATACTGCAATTGTGTGAAACCAATCTCACATTTGGAAGGCTTTAAATGAAATCCATGCTGGTTCAGACGAGTGAGAACTCTGCGGAGGGTCTCGAGGTGCGATGACCAATCCTGAGAATGCACCAGGATGTCGTCTATAAAGCATGAAACATTGTCGAGATCCTGTAGTACTATCCTCATGAGTCTGCTGAAGCAGCCAGGGGCATTTACCATACCAAAAGGTATGACCCTGAACTGGTATAGACCATATCTTGTGGAAAAAGCTGTAAGAGGCTTGGTAGTCTCGCTCAACGGGACTTGCCAAAATCCACTGGCCAAATCCAACTTGGACAGGTAATGGGCTTGAGAAAGCAACGAGAAAATATGCTCGGAGTCTGCAATGGGCTCTCCATCAAAGATGGTACGGGAGTTAAGCTTACGACAGTCAAGGCAGAACCTGTGACTGCCATCTCGCTTACGCACTGCCAGTAACGGCGAACACCAAGGCGAAATGCTCTTTTCAACTATTCCGAGGCGGACCCAAGTGTCAAGATCTTCCTTCAGCCGTAAGGACAGCTGGTGGGGAAGACCATAGGAATGCCGAAATGGCTCTGGGTCAGTCAATCTGACATGATGCTCAAGGGTAGTGGTAATGCCTGGGAGGTCGTTGAAGACGTTCTCATAGTCCTCTAATAGCTTGTTCAGCTGTTCCCGTTGACTTGGTTGCAGTCTGGAGTTAATAATGCAATTACTCACACTTTCTTTTCGGTGTGTGGGAATGGCAGGATCCTTACCATCATCAAAAGCTAAGCTTATGTCTTCAATTGCAAGGGCGGTGGCTGCGGCCAGAGGGGCTTCTTCAGAAAAACTCCACTCCCGTAAGTCTGTCTCTCTATTTCCGGATAAAGGACTACTGTCTGGGATTCCCGCTCGAAGCCGAGCAAGCGCAAGCCCATGTTCATGTTGTGCTTGTGCCTCCTTACGTTGTGCTTGTGCCTCCTCACTTGCTCTCTCCTCCAGCTTATCTCGGCGCTCAACCATCTTCTCATGAGCACATTCGAAGAGCTTCTGTCTTGGGGAAAAACCGTATCTCTCACCCCTAGCAATCAGTATGTCTAGGTAACGCTCCTCATCGAATGTTTTGATGGTTTCCATGTTTGTTTCCTGTGACTGCCTGGTTTCCTAAACAGTCAATAACGAAGTGGCAAAACAACCACACAAAAAAACAAATCTCTACAATACAGTAGTAGAAAAGAAAATGATAGAACCACACAACACCACAGTTCAAACTTAAACGTAAAAGTGATCTCAAAATCTCACCATAAAAGTGACTCAAAATTCAATCAAGTGCAACAGCAGCAAAATGTTGCAAAACAGTGCATGAAACACTGGCAATACAGAATGGCAGTCGTGCCTGCTTAACAGCAATATGTGGCAGTACCTGCGGTTATTGTGCAAATGAAAGGAATGAGCAACACAATCAAGTGCAACAGCAACAAAATGTTGCAAAACAGTGTATGAAACACTGGTAATACAGAATGGCAGTCGTGCCTGCTTAACAGCAATATGTGGCAGTACCTGCGGTTATTGTGCAAATGAAAGGAATGAGCAACACAATCAAGTGCAACAGCAACAATATGTTGCAAAACAGTGCATGAAACACTGGCAATACAGAATGGCAGTCGTGCCTGCTTAACAGCAATATGTGGCAGTACCTGCGGTTATTGTGCAAATGAAAGGAATGAGCAACACAATCAAGTGCAACAAACAGCAACAATATGTTGCAAAACAGTGCATGAAACACTGGTAATACAGAATGGCAGTCGTGCCTGCTTAACAGCAATACGTGGCAGTACCTGCGGTTATGGTGCAAATGAAAGGAATGAGTAACAACGAATTTTACCGACTAGCACCCAGTGCCTGAGAGTACAAACAAGTACAGTATAGCGGTCGTGCCTGCGTATGAGCGCATATATGGCAGTACCCACAAATAAAATGTCGTAAGTAATACGAACAAGTACAGTATCGCGGTCGTGCCTGCGTATGAGCGCGTATATGGCAGTACCCACAAATAAAATGTCGTAAGTAATACGAACAAGTACAGTATCGCGGTCGTGCCTGCGTATGAGCGCGTATATGGCAGTACCCACAAATAAAATGTCGTAAGTAATACGAACAAGTACAGTATCGCGGTCGTGCCTGCGTATGAGCGCGTATATGGCAGTACCCACAAATAAAATGTCGTAAGTAAAATTCTGGAGTGTTACCAAAAGGGCACAGATCCTATGCAAAATACACCAACGATAAGCTAACAGCTTACTAGGCAGCCAGATTACACATTTCTACTAGTAATGAGAAAATTTATATTCATGTGACAACTCAAACACATGAAAGGCTTAGCCTAGGCTCGATAAATGACACCAAAGTTTTTCTTCCAATTTATGAGCAGTCAATGCTTGAATATAAAACACAATTATAAGCAAAAATACTTAATATGCTTTCTCCCTATTCCTAATTCCAAGGAAATTAAACAATTCCTAACAAGTATCACCCTTTAACGGATATATAAAACACGAATGTTTTAAAACTCAATCTTATCACGCAAATAAATGAAATTTTAAATAACACGTCTTCTCGTCATGCAAAATTTCTTAAGTCTGTTACCACATAATCTCATGTAGATTTCCTGAAATATTGTTTACCACATGGGAAACAAGAAAATATTAGTTACCATAATCAATATTGAAAATAAAGAAAAATTTCTTATCCGCAACGTTTCTAGCGCAAACATTTTCGTGTGCAGCCTAAGATTCATTCATTTCAATAATCGAGCCAATGGTAATCGGGTTTCATGTGCAATGTTAAAAAGCAAAATAAAAATAAATTTATAAAATCAGTCTGTCTGTTCGGGTCCCTGTTCGGGCGCCAAACTTGTGGGGGTTTAAGGATGCTAGAGTGTTGTTAAGATTCTGTTTTACTAAGGGGACTCAAAGTACCGAGCTCGGTTAAGAGCTCACAAACAGACAGGACAGATATTTGTACTTGAACACCCCATCTCTATTACCATTAGTCGGTTAAATGAAACTCAGAATTCAACTTTCTTTTAATTTTGGAAATGCAATGACATTAAAAGAATCGAATTAAATTTCTCAAATTAAATTTTATGAAATGCTGCCTCGAATCCCGGAGGAGGTGAGTATGATTTGGTTTCCCGGCACCACGGACGTATGCCAAGACTTTGGCCTCAACTCGATGATTACCTCTGTCACACAGGCAGAGTAGAATACAGGACACTGCAATTTCAGAAACAGAAATGACACACTGTTTATAATGGGAAACTGAAAGCATGAGCACACATATAATGAGTTTCCAATGTCATTCTACTGGATGAATATATATTGGTTATTCACAGCTAACCAGAAATATTTATGCTACCATAATAGCATACAAAACCATTAATTCTTTACTGGTTTTAAGAAAACAATATATTCACAATAAATGAAGAATAAGCAAGACAAATACAGTACTGTATGTATTCCTTAAATTGTGGGCAACCACAAAAGTTGCAATGCTTATTACGGATTAACAATTAATATGGTAACACTCTATTTAGGATAAAGGAAGAATCTACGAGATAAATACAGTATTCATTCACTTTTAGTTATCAAGAACTTTGCAATGAAAAAAAAGGGTGCAAAAGCACCATTTGAGGTATTTGCAACTTATAACTCAAAACACTTTATCCCCAACATATGAAGAATTAGCAAGATAAATACGGTATGCATTCATTAAATTGTGGTTAACAAGAAATATTTGCAAAGCCAACTGGGAAAAATTACCTTTTAAATATTTGCAATTTTTTTTAGCAAATAGCTTTATTGACGAGTTTTTGACGTAAAACACTTTATTTACGATGATAGAAAGGGGTGAAATGAAATTAGAATTTATTAGGAAGAGAGATAGATTTTTACAGGCTCATAACCAGGATGAGATTTTCGTTTATCACATTCAGTGAAAAGAAACTTCTCAGCAATGTATATCAGCTGTAATTTACAGGTTAAGGAATTAACTTTGGCATGTGAGATTCCAGTTTGGTAATCTAAAAAATTTCGTGTGACTTGGAAGGAAATCAGAGAATATATATCCATAAGATTTATCCAGTAACGAATGTAACTAATTCTCGAAAATAAACCAATTTGCTTGACCCACGAGCTTTACCATACACTATCCCTCACCTTGTTGTGCTAGATGAATTCCTGTGAAGATGCCACGTAATTAAGATTTGAAATAAACTTAGACTACCCAGGCGAGATGTTGCCTCTGGGCAGTCTCGGCGCCAAAAGAGAGCGTCTCCTTGTTCCTCCTGGTGAGTTCATCTGTAGGATACATTTCTAGAGCAGTAATTGGCTCTGATATCATTTTAAGGACTATTTTAGTGGTGGTCCCTGGCAGGCAATTATAGCAGAGATGCAAGGGAGAGACAGTATTTTTAGGTGCAACAAGTGGAAGCAAATAAAATAAAACGAGAATAATAATGAAAAGTTAGGTTACTGGTTCTTTTTTTCTCTCTCCTAATTTTCTTGGCTCGTAGCAGACAGAAAAATAGGAGCAGCCTCTATATCGGGGCTATACTTCTACACGTACAAGAAGAGTAAATAAGGTATATTTACAATTAGCTATAAGCTAAAATACAAATTGCAAATAATCATAATCTGCGAAAGTCAAGAAGTGGGAATTATTTTTTTAGTTAGAAAATAACAGTTATGTTAAATTTATTTAATAAGGCATCTAACAGCCTCTGTTGACATTGAGCGAAACACTCTGTCACACCCCTATCAAGTGGCTTGCCAACAATGATGCAGGTGTCTCCATCCCAGTGGCGAGGACCCTCTACATCCTACTAGTTCAGTCAGTGGTCGAGTATCTGTCCCCTGCTTTGTGTCAACTTCCTAGACCAGCGCTCGAGCCACTTGAAAAGTTCCAGATTCGAGTCATGAGATTTATCTTGGGATGTTCTCTCTCTACCCATATTGTGAGTATTCAGTTGGAGTTCAACTTGCCCCCTCTTGTGGAGAAGAATTATGCCAATGTGTCCTATTTCACTGTTAAGTGTCTTCACTACCCCCATCTTGCTCCGTACTTCTCTGCTGTCATGAGGACTTCCCTGGGTCCGGACGCACCCAGTCTCCCACTTCGAGCAGGAAGTCATAACTTTATCAGGGTGGTGAGTGACATTCTTTCCTCTTCTTCTTCTTCTTCGTCTACATCTTTTCCCACTTTTATGTGGGGTCGATATTTCTGGCCAGTTATCTGTACTGGCCATATTTTGGTTTTGGCAAAATTTTTATGGCCAGATGCCCTTCCTGCCACAAACCCTCCCCATCTACCTGGGCTTGGGACCGGCACCAAGTTGAGGCTGGCTTGCCCCCCTCAGTGGCTGGGTTGAGTGACATTCTCTGTGGCCTTGATATCAACTTACCTGTGCAGGCGGCTGCCCCAGATTTACCTCCCCGCTGTCCCATTAACACCAACCTCAAAAGATGTCTATCCTCCCCTGCAGAGACAGTTAGCTCTGGAGACTATAGCTGATGTGTCCACGTTCGTCCCTGCAGCGCACCATGTCTATGTTGATGGTTCTGTGCAAACAGATGGGAGGGCGGCATGTGCTGTGTTTTCCCCCACCATGGGGCCACCTGTGACGGCTGATTCATGGATTGGCAGTAGACTACCCACCTCGTCGAGCTCTACCTACTGTGAACTGAATGCCATCTTGGATGCCATGACTTTCCTTGTTCGACGACGAGTGAATGGGGTAATAATTTGTGACTCCCAATCGGCCCTACACACCCTATCCTCACCAAGTCCCGCCTGTAGTTGTGTTGTGGAAGATATACTATGTCGCCTCGCTGCCGCTCGGAATGCTTCTGTTGTTGTCTCATTTGTATGGACGCCCTCTCACATTTGGCTGACTGGCAATGACACGGTGGATCATCTTCCCAAGGCGGCCTGTATGCTGGATTGGCATGCTGTGGATGCTGAGCCCTCCCTCCAATGCCTACAAAACATCATCTACTCAGCTGGGTTTGCCATGACGGTACGGTGCAGGGATGCGGAGAGGGCCAACACTGTGTCCATACAGCACCATGATCATTTTCTTCACATTCGCTACAAGTATCGCAGACGTGGGGTAATGGTGCAGAAACATAATGTAGTTAGCGCTTGGCTCAGAATGGGGTATCGGCCTTTATGGCAGGTCTCCCAGACTCTAGATATGCCACAGTATACCTCCTGTAATTTATGCAACCGTCCTAATGCTAAACTCTTGACCACTATTGTCTTCAGTGCCCCACAGTGAGATATGTCTTACCACGAGGTCAGAACTTAATACAGATCTGCTCGTTCTTGCTTCATGATGACAACCTTAATGTTATTCTTGCTCGTTATCCTCACTTTGGTGGCCATTAATTATAGTGTATCGTATATTTTATTGTATATTATATTGTATATTTCCTTTGTATGCTGCTGTATAATGCCGTATTGTTTTTGTTTGTAATGTGTTTGCGTATTCTCTGCTTCTCTGAGCTTTTCTTTTGTATATAATGTACTTTGTGTTGCCATGCTGTGGGTTGTGTGTTAGTATGTAGTAATGTTTTATCAGTTTGTACACCTCCCTGTAAACAATGTACTGTTCTTGGTTGTGTATCCATTTGAAGCATGATGTTACCATTGATATTTTATTTGATCATGTAAGGTCTGACGCCTTGGCGCAATAAATTAATAAAATAATAAAATAATCTCTATCTATCTGTCTATCTATCTATCTATCTATCTATCTATCTATCTATCTATCTATCTATCTATCTATCTATCTATCTATATATATATATATATATATATATATATATATATATATATATATATATATATATATATATATCGATCTATCTATTTATCTATCTCTCTCTCTCTCTCTCTCTCTCTCTCTCTCTCTCTCTCTCTCTCTCTCTCTCTCTCTCTCTCTCTCTCTCTCTCTCTCTCTCTCTCTCTCTCTCTCCCAAACTAAGAATGAATAAAAATCTCGCAGGTACTTCAACAAGGGATGTTCACTTTATTGTTAAATGGGTTTCACCACTGTTGTTCTCTAGGGATTTGAATATATAATTGGATGTGATTCTCGACCCATGTCAAAAGCTTCTTCATTATTAAAAAAAAAAAAAAGATTCGTCTAATTTAGAGGGAAAGAGAAAGTGTCAATGTAACTGAAACATTGAGCAATGGAAAATGCATCTTTTATTGTTTGATGATTTAATATACAAAGAGAATAAATTCTTTTACCTTCGATCTAATATGAGGGGAGAAGTCGAAGTAAGTGAATTATGAGCAATGAAAAATTCTTTTACTCTTCATTTTTTTTTTTTTTGTAAAATATAGAAAAAAATTATAAGCCTCTCAAAATAAACTAATGCTTTTTCTCTACATATATCACATTTTCATTTTTAGAATTTTAGCATGATAATTTAACAATGTAATTTTCAAAAATTTTCAGTTGGCATGAATAATATGAATGGAAATAGAAAGCCAAAAGTGACTGAAAACTTTAGCAACGCAAATTTTTTTTATGAGTTTGACTGCAGGACAGGCAAAAAAAAAAAAAAGCTTTTCTCATCAATAAAGGCCCTGGCACGAGAAAACATTAAGACGAAAGAAAAGAAAAAGGTTATGGACAAGGCAGCGATGAGGTAATGATACACAAAGGAAAAGGACAGACTGAAAGAATAGTCAAAGTACTGAGGACCTAGAGATATGTAGGATTAGGCCTTGAGATAACGATAGATTCGCTTTTTGAAGGAAGATAGGTTATAAAAATTTGAAAAGACAGAAGGAGGTAAAGAGTTCCAGAGTCTAGAGGTAGATAGGAATAAGCAGTCGGTGTACTGACCAATACGCGAGCTATAAATCTCAACACAGTACCTGTGAGACGAGGCCGCTTGACGAGTGTTACGTGGCCTCGGCAGAGAGGGAGGAATGCAACTGCCCAACTCATCAGAGCAACGATGGAAGTAGTAGCGATATAAAAGAGAAAAGGATGATACCTTACGGCGAAGAGAAAGAGTATCCAGATTACAAGTAAGAGAAGGGTCATTAATGAGTCTGACTAACCTAAGATTCGAAACTATCAAGGAGATAAGTATAAGAAGAAGCACCCCAGATGTACGAGCAGCAGTCTAAGCAGGGACGGATAAGACCTTCATAGATTTTAAGTAACTGGAAAGAGTTAAAGCAACGACGAAAACGAAATAGAACCCCTCATTTTTTGGATGCAGATTTAGAAATTTAGATTATGTGATTCCTCCAAGACAAGTTATTGGCTATATAGATTCTTAATATGTTGACAGAATTAAGAGGAAAATATTGTTAGTTTTGAAGACAATAGGGCTATCAGGAGGAGGAGGAGAAGATAAAGAGATAGCCAGAAACTGTCTTGGAAGTATTAAATATACTTAAATTTTGGTTGCCCCACTCAGATACCATCTGCAAATCAGAGTTGAGAGTAGAAGAAAGAATGATACGATACTATAGCAGATGAAGGTTGTGAAGAAAATGCAGAGGAAAAGTGAAGAGTAGAATTGTTGGCAAAGGCATGAAGAAGAAAGGAAGATGGGGACTGTAGAGATATCATTGATGAAGAGAAGGAACAGAGTAGATGAAAGAACAGAGCCCTGTGGAACACCAGTGGTAACAGAAAATGGGCTTGATGGTGCACCGTTAACAACCATTGAAATAAAACGGCCAGAAAGAAAACTGGAAATCAGAGAACAGAGAGTAGGGGTAAAGCCATAAGTAGGGAGTTTGACCAACAGAACCTTGTGCCAGACTCTGTCAAAAGCTTTAGAGATATCAAGGGCGACGACAAAGGATTCCCCATAATTCCTCAAAGAATATGACCATGCCTGAGTAAGATAGGACAGGAGGTCACCAGTGGCTCTTGCTTGCGGAAGCCGTACAGGTGATCGGAGATAAGTGAGTTAGATACATCTCATAGGTAATTATTTTGTAAAATAATGTTTTAGTAAAAAAAAAAAAAAGTAGTTCTTCTCTCTACGTATTTTCACCCTTTGAGTTTTCGTACTGCAACTTCATAAATTCTGTGCCAGTTTTAAACTTCTCAATGGCGAAGTTCCCCCCCCCCTCTTTTTTTGTTGGCGATCAGGCACTTTATAGTTCTGTGAAAGTTTTTTGTATTTTTTTTAATACGTTTTTAAAATTAGTGCAATGCAAGTTCTCAGAATTTGTTTTATTTATTTATTTATTTATTCATTTATTTAATTTATTTATTTATTTCACTGAAAGTAGCAGAGTAACCATAACTGAATTAAAGCAAAAAAGCAGTAAAGCTTGATGATACCCCACACATACTCTCCTAATATGTCAGGTGTCCTATGGCAAGGAAAAATTCATGGAGGATAAGATTGCCTACCCTTTACCCCTGTATCCCTTTTAGTCGATTCTTATTTCATCTAGGGATTACAAGGCCATTTTCTCTCTCTCTTTCCACTATTATCCTTCACCACCAGGGATGGATATATATATATATATATATATATATATATATATATATATATATATATATATATATATATATATATATATATATATATATATATATATATATATATATATGTATATATATATGTATATATATATATATATATATATATATATATATATATATATATATATATATATATATATATATATATATATGTATGTATATATATATATATATATATATATATATATATATATATATATATATATATATATATATATATATATATATATATATATATATATATATATATATATATATATATATATATATATATATATATATATATATATGAGAGGAGGCAGAGAACGACTGTCAGATAAATTAGATCTAAGAATACTGAGATGGTTTGGACATATGGAAAGATTGAGTGATGAACCACTAGCAAAGTTAATACACTGCTTTACCCGTGTATTTACTGGGACGTGTGGGTGTGCGATGCTGCGGGTGGGATAAACCAAGTGCGGGTGTCGGGTTTCACATCAGAAGTCCTTGCTCACTTTCCCTGCGGATGATCCAGGCAGGATGGTTGAGGAGGGGAATTGTGGCACCCTTTTATTTCCAAGCAGCTAAGAGGAGTGATCGAAGTATATTTGGCTACTGTTGAATATGTGTGCTTGGACTCGGCCTCCCCTTACAAGGTGGATTGCGACTATTTTATACATGTGTATGTACATAATACGCATGGAGAGAGAGAGAGAGAGAGAGAGAGAGAGAGAGAGAGAGAGAGAGAGAGAGAGAGAGAGAGAGAGAGAGAGAGAGAGAGAGAGAGAATTTGAAAATGCATTATTTTCTTTTACAATGCTTCTTACTGTTATAAAATTTATATATTTTTCTTCAAATTATTAAGTCCGCATGAAGGCTTTTTCTGATGGAAGTTTGTGTATAAGACAAAGTTCCTCTGGGTACGGTTTCTTTCTCTCTCCTTATTTTTGTGACTCAGAGGACGGTAAACAATACCGTTATTTAGCTTTTTTCAACATAACTCTTAATAGCCAATTTTATCCACTTTTCATTTTAGAGTACCTTTATATTATATTTATTCCTTTGTGTATTATTATTATTATTATTATTATTATTATTATTATTATTATTATTATTATTATTATTATTATTATTATTATTATTATTATTATTATTTATTTCAAAGCTCGGAAACAAACTTTGTGAAGGCTATTTCTTTGAATTAAGTTGATGTTTTTGCTTATTAACGTCATCTCTTAAATAGCATAAGCAAACATTTTTTCTTTTATAATTTCTATGAAAAAATATGGTCTAGCAGATAACGCTTTTGACGAGATTGTTCACAATAGATTAAAGCACCAGATTTGGCATATATTTACTTTATTATATATATACTCATATAAGATCAGCAATCACTCCGAATATTGCCTGTAAGTAAAAATATTTTTCTCCTCAATAACAATGAATATATTCATGATAAAAAAACGTAAATTGGGTTTCTACATCTATCTTTTCGTGGTCGAAGACTGTCATTAATCCAATAGAATTAATGCCATGTCTTTATAAATTTATCTATGTACAAATTAGGGTCCGCCATTAAGGAATATTCAGTATCTCATTATCTTTTGAACGAAGCATGATAACATCACAAATCCCATGACTTTACATAGGGTTTAATGACCAAGGATTATTATAAAATCATTTAGTAGTTTGCCCAATGTTTATAATTTTTTTTTTTCAGACAGGAAATTTTATTATCCTCCATACTTTTAGAGTAAATAATGAGAACATAGCAACCATTGTCTCTCCACATATTTTGTTTACTTGTGGTAAACAAATATCTGTTGTGTACTGTGCATGTATTTTGTGACCTGCTGGAATATTATTGAATCCTTGCTATCCATCTAGCCCAACGTTTTGTTTATATAAGAGTTACCAAGTGTCCATTTTCTTTTCAGACGCTGGTAATCCAGTGACAGTTTTGTTTGAAGAAAAGATCACTGTACACACTGGCAAAGCGTTGCACTATTGTATAAGCTTTCATTCGGTGGCGGTACCAGTACACGAGTTTCCCCAAGTGACTAGAGTTGTCCTATGTTATACTAGGAAATGACAGGTGAAGAGCTTGCTAATTCATTTAGTGTGATACAGCAAGCATCTGCCTATGGATATGAGACTTTTACTCGAAACAAAACTTTACCTGTCCTGGTGTGCAATCTCCTTAGCACTAACTCGTTCATACCCGATGATGGTACTGGGATTCAATAAACCTCTAAAATTCACGCAGAAAGTCTTGGCACAAGATGCGCTACAAGTTCAGTTCAGTGAAATTCCAAAGAATGCACACACTCATTCACACGCACACACACACACACACACTCCACACACACACACACGCGCGCGCGCGGCGCACGTGCACACACACATACAATGAGAAAATCGGAAGATAACCTCAAGGAAATCAGTCCTGTATATAAAAAAAAATCTGTCTATCCAGGGTGTATATAGAATTTAAGTATCCTGGCAACAAACAGAGTCTGTTTCTTTTGTGATAAATGAGGTGGTAAGCTACAAAACAGCAAGTAATAATACTCCTTGCCAAACTCTCACGTGGTGACATACATGCCATCAATACTGAATATTATACAAAATGCGTAACTGGTCTCTTCTCTACAACTGATTCCTACAGCATGCTAAACCAGCCCAAAAATACGACAGGAAGCACTGAAAGCTGTAGTCTTTGTCGAACTA
>JAXCGZ010023553.1:22500-27500 GCA_037179515.1 Halocaridina rubra
GGAATGAACGCATTCTAACTGAATGCCACTATGTTCATATTACAGATTCCCCAAACTCGCTCGTAGGCCTCATTTTAGCATTTAATTCAATTCCCGATCTCATTCGGGCCATGAAATTATCAAATAAGCACATTACATATGTGAAAACATGAATCATATTTTACCCCGACCGGGACTCGAACCTAGGACTTATGATTACTAAGTCAAGGCACTACCACTACACCACAGAAGGTTAAAAGGAATCCAACCTTATAGCTTATATCTGCTATTCTTAGGAATGAACGCATTCTAACTGAATGCCACTATATTCATATTACAGATTTCCCAACCTCACTCGTGGCTTCATTTTAGCATTTAATTCAATTCCCAATCTTATTCGGGCCATGAAATTATCAAATAAGCACATTCCATATGTGAAAACATGAATATTTTTTTACCCCGACAGGGACTCGAACCTAGGACTTATGATTACTAAGTCAAGGCGCTACCACTACACCACAGAAGGTTAAAAGATTGGGAATTGAATTAAATGCGAATATGAAGCCACGAGTGAGGTTGGGGAATCTGTAATATGAACATAGTGGCATTCAGTTAGAATGCGTTCATTCCTAAGTATAGCAGATATAAGCTATAAGGTTGGATTCCTTTTAACCTTCTGTGGTGTAGTGATAGCGCCTTGACTTAGTAATCATAAGTCCTAGGTTCGAGTCCTGGTCGGGGTAAAAAATGATTCATGTTTTCACATATGTAATGTCCTTATTTGATAATTTCATGGCCCGAATGAGATTGGGAATTGAATTAAATGCTAAAATGAAGCCATGAGTGAGGTTGGGGAATCTGTAATATGAACATAGTGGCATTCAGTTAGAATGCGTTCATTCCTAAGAATAGCAGATATAAGCTATAAGGTTGGATTCCTTTTAACCTTCTGTGGTGTAGTGGTAGCGCCTTGACTTAGTAATCATAAGTCCTAGGTTCGAGTCCCGGTCGGGGTAAAAAATGATTCATGTTTTCACATATGTAATGTGCTTATTTGATAATTTCATGGCCCGAATGAGATTGGGAATTGAATTAAATGCTAAAATGAAGCCACGAGTGAGGTTGGGGAATCTGTAATATGAACATAGTGGCATTCAGTTAGAATGCGTTCATTCCTAAGTATAGTAGATATAAGTTATAAGGTTGGATTCCTTTTAACCCTCTGTGGTGTAGTGGTAGCGCCAAGACTTAGTAATCATAAGTCCTAGGTTCGAATCCCGGTAGGGGTAAAAATGATTCATGTTTTTACATATGTAATGTGCTTATTTGATAATTTCATGGCCCGAATGAGATTGGGAATTGAATTAAATGCTAAAATGAAGCCACGAGTGAGGTTGGGGAATCTGTAATATGAACATAGTGGCATTCAGTTAGAATGCGTTCATTCCTAAGTATAGCAGATATAAGCTATAAGGTTGGATTCCTTTTAACCTTCTGTGGTGTAGTGGTAGCGCCTTGACTTAGTAATCATAAGTCCTAGGTTCGAGTCCCGGCCGGGGTAAAAAATGATTCATGTTTTCACATATGTAATATATATATATATATATATATATGATATATATATATATATATATATATATATATATATATATATATATATATATATATATATATATATATAAATTTACATATAAAGCAAATTCGTACTGTATTAAGGAATTTACATTCAATTCCTTTAAAATAAAGTTATAAAAATGCAGTGCGTATGCTTTAGGATATATATATATATATATATATATATATATATATATATATATATATATATATATATATATATATATATATATATATATATATATATATATATATATATATTGTCTATCAAAAAGCATCGGAGAAAACTGCTAAATATATGCTGGACTTGAAGAAAGACTATGCATCGAATATCCCAGTTGAAGAGTAACATTCCTTTCGTCCAGAATTGATTCTTTGACACAATTTTCTTGAAGACTTGCAGTTCGAGATTCCGAAGGCTTCAAGCCTCCACCGTCAGGAAAGAGAAGAAGCACTGGTAAATGAAACCCTCTTGGAAAACACGAGACGAAAGAAATGTTACTCTTCATATGGAATATTCGATGCATAGTCTTTCTTCAAGGCCAGCATATATTTAGCAGTTTTCTCCAATGCCTTTCATAGATACTAAATATCAGGAGATTTTCTTCCTTACATCCATATATATGCATATATATATATATATATATATATATATATATATATATATATATATATATATATATATATATATATATATATATATATATATATATATATATATATATATATATATATATATATATATATATATATATATATATATATATATATATATATATATATATATATATATATATATATATATATATATATATATATATAGATATATATATATATATATATATATATATATATATATATATATATATATATATATATATATATATATATATATATATATATATATATATATATATATATATATATATATATATATATAATGTAAATTCGTACTGTATTAAGGAATTTACATTTAATTCCTCTAAAACAAAGCTATAAAAATTCGGTGCGTATGCTGTGGGATATGTGTGTGTGTGTGCATGTGTGTGTGTGTGTGTGTGTGTGTACTTACCTAATTGTACTTTCCTAATTGTGTTTACGGGAAAGAGCCCAAAGCTCGTATCTTCCCGTCTCCTCATCGGTTCCATTTTATACTTAGTGATACTTATCATACCTGTCCTTAAAACTATGGATTGAGATAGCATTGACTACCTCCTCGCTTAGCGAATTCCAGTTATCAACTACTCTTACACTGAAAAAATATTTCCTTACATCCTGCAAAGAAGTTTTCTTACGAAGCTTCAAACTATGACCTCTAGTTCTAGAGCCAGCCATATCAAAATATCGATCCCTATCCACTCTATCATAACCATGAAGGAATTTAAAGACTGTCACCACATCCCCCCTCAATCTTCTAGCTTCGAGTGATGGTAAGTCTAATTCCCTCAGCCTCTCATCATAACTGAGATTGCGCATTTCTGGCACCAGTTTCGTGGCATGTCTTTGAACTTTTTCAAGCTTAGCTATGTGCTTTTTCAAGTGTGGATTCCAAAAGGGGGCTGCATATTCGAGTTTTGGCCTCACATAGGTTACATAAATATTTCTGAACATTTCCTTGTCTATGTGCCTGAAGGCTACCCTTACATTTGATAAGAATGCATATGCTGCCCTTACTATGCCATTTATATGTATTTCTGGAGACAAATCTGCTAGTATGTTTACTCCTAGATCTCTCTCATTTTCTGTCTCTTGAAGTTGTACTCCAACCACCGAGTAGTCAAGCTTGGGCCTTCTTGCACTTGTACCCATTCTCATTACCTTACATTTTGAAGTATTGAATTTCATTAGCCACTTTTCTGAACACTCATGCAGACTATTTAGATCCTCCTGAAGTTCTCTACCATTGTTCTCGTTTTTTACTTTCTTCACAATCTTTGCATCATCTGCAAACATATTCATGAATGAATTTACAGACCCTGGTAGGTCATTTACATATACAAGGAACAAAAGTGGCCCTAAAACTGAACCCTGTGGAACTCCACTACTAACTCTTCTCCATTCAGACACTGAGTGTCTTACTCTAACCCTCTGTTCCCTTCCTTCTAAGCAAGTTTTCATCCATTCCAAGACATTTCCACCTATTCTAGCTATTGCTTGCAGCTTCCTAATAAGTCTCCCATGTGGAACAGTGTCAAACGCTTTCTGGAAGTCTAGGAATATGCAATCTGCCCAGCCCTCTCTTTCCTGTAAGATTCGGCTTACCACATCATAAAATTCTAATAAGTTTGTTACTGTTGATCTACCTTCTCTGAAGCCATGTTGTCTCACTGACAAAAGGTTGAAGGATTCCAAGTGAAGAGAGATACGTTTCCTTAGTAGTTTCTCCATAACTTTGCAAACTATGCTGGTCAAGGAAACTGGTCTATAGTTCAGAGTCGTATCTCTCCTTCCCTTTTTGAAAATAGGTATCACATTTGCTTGTTTCCAGCATCTTGGAATCTCCCCTGACTCCAGTGACTTTTTAAATATGATACTTAGTGCCACTGATATTGAGTTTGCGCGTTTTTTAAGTACATGAGGGGATATGTCATCAGGACCTGTAGCTTTATGAACATCTAAATCCATCAGCGCTTTGCATACCTCTGTGGCTGTAAGGTTGATGTTCTCTAATACCGGCCCTTGAGCTTCTATCTCTGCAATCTGACGGGGTGGGGTATTTTCTACTGTAAATACTGACTGAAACTCCTTGTTCAATTCTTTGCAGATCTCTTCATCCGTCTCAGTGATGCTTCCATCCGCTCTCTTTAGCCTTAAAACCTGTTATTTTACCTTCAGCTTTCCTCTGATAAAGCTTAGAAAACCTTGGGATTTTCTTTAGCCTTCCTGGTGATGTCCCTCTCATAGTCTCTCTCTGCCTCTCTCCTTTTACTTAGGTAGTCATTTCTTGCTCTTCTGTAGGCTTGCCAGGCATTTATGTTTTTTCTCCTCCTATACCTTTTCCAGCATTTGTCTCTCCATTCTTAAGCTCTTTTACACTCATTATTGAACCATTTCTCTCTGGCATGAATTACACCTACTTTGGTGACAGGTATGCAGCAATCTACTATCTTCCCATATTTCTCACAAAAGATGTCATACATTTCTTGTACAGATTTGTTGTAAAATAAGGTTCTCCAGTCAATAACTGAAAAAAGTTCATTCATTTTGATGTAATCTCCTAACGGCTAGTTCTTCCTCATGTCCTCAGTGCCTCTACTCTCAGGCAGAATATCTTCAATGATATACTCCATCAACAACACACAGTGGTCACTCTTTCCAATTGGTGGTTCATACTCAATTTTTTCAATATCCAACACATTATCTGTGAATACTAGATCAAGTAGTGATGGCTCATCCCCACCTCTGGC
>JAXCGZ010023553.1:32500-35011 GCA_037179515.1 Halocaridina rubra
AGAGAGAGAGAGAGAGAGAGAGAGAGAGAGAGAGAGAGAGAGAGAGAGAGAGAGAGATTCTATCTCATACTGACATTATATAGACACTTTTATACATAGAGATAAGCATACTGTCATTTCTATAACACACCATATAATATCATGTCACTTATGGGTGAAGCTGTGGGAGTAAACCAGCTATGGCTGTCAAACATCATGACAGAAGAACCTTACCCACTTACCCTGTAAATGACCCAAGCAGTGTAGAGGGGAGGGGATGTATGGCGACCCTTTATCCCCAAGGAGCTGAGAAGACTCATGTGAGAGAAATGGCTTATGGCGAATGAGTCTGAGCCGCTCCCCTCCCCCCCTCCCTTGCAGTTGGTTAAAGTATCATTTCAAAAAGAGTTAAAAAGTTGTTTTTATTTTAGATATAGAATATTATCCTTTTTGAGCAGTCCAAATGTGACTGTGATACCGACAGTCTTGGCAGACTGTTGATGGTGACTGACATGATATGGGACGACCCACTTTCTCTGTTCGTTTGTTTATATTTTTATTTTGTTTTGTTCGTGAATTTTTAAGTTGCTGAAAAGGGGAAATTGCCAAAAGAATTAATCCAATTTCGTGCTGTCAGTAAAGTAGAGAACTTGGCACTCAGTTATCTTGTATTAATATTTAAAAAGGTCTCTTTTATTTCAGTGTCGGGACGGGTTTTGCTTTTTATTATTATTATTATTATTATTACTATTATTATTATTATCATTATTGTTATTATTATTATTATTATTATTATTATTATTATTATTATTATTATTATTATTATTATTATTATTATTATTATTATTGTTATTATTATTATTATTATTACTATTATTATTATTATTAATATTATTATTTTATTATTATTATTATCATTATTATTATCATTATTATTATTATTATTATTATTATTATTATTATTATTATTATTATTATTACTATTATTATTATTATTAATATTATTATTTTATTATTATTATTAGCATTATTATTATTACTATTATTATTATGGAGCATGGTCTTTGCAGACGATATTGTTTTGGTCTCCGAGAGCCGTGAAGAATTGCAAGAGAGGTTGGAGCTATGGAGGGGTTTGCTGGAGGATTACGGACTGAAGGTGAGCAGACAGAAAACGGAGTACCTGGAGTGCAATGTGACACAAGTAGGCGACCTGTTCATGCAAGACCACAAGCTCCCAAAGGCGGACGCCTTCAAATACCTCGGCTCCTACGTAACGAAGGATGGAGACCTAGAGAGAGAGATTGATCATAGGATCCAGGTAGCGTGGAACAGCTGGAAGAGAACATCAGGGGTGCTATGTGACAAGAAAATCAGTGCTAGAGTGAAAGGAAAAGTGTACAAGTCAGTTGTGAGACCAGCGTTGCTGTACGGAGCGGAGACGTGGCCGGTGAAAAAGGTTCAAGAAAGGAAGATAGATGTCGCAGAAATGAGAATGCTGAGGTGGATGTGTGGGGTGACGAGGGAGGACAGGATACGAAATGACCGGATCAGAGGTACAGTGAAGGTGGTGGAGGCGTCGGCGAAAGCGCAGGAGAGGAGATTACAGTGGTTCGGTCATGTGAAGAGGAGAGAAGAAGACTACGTGGGTGTGAGAGTGATGGAGATGGACGTGGAGGGCGGACGTAGACGAGGAAGACCTAAACTACGGTGAAAGGACCGACTGAAGGAGGATCTCAGAGAGAGACAGCTGGAGGAGGAGCAAGTGATGGACCGGAACCAGTGGAGACGACTAGTGAAGAGATGCGACCCCATATGAAAATGGGAACGCAAATAGAGGAAGAAGATTATTATTATTACTATTATTATCATTATTATTATTATTATTATTATTATTATTATTATTATTATTATTATGAGTATTATTATTATTATTTTTTTATTATTATTATTATTATTATTATTGTTATTATTATTATTATTATTATTATTATTATTATTATTATTATTATTATTATTATTATTTTGTCATTATTATTATTATTACTATTCTAAAAGTATACCTGAATAAGCGTTGGGATACTGCATGTGAAGGTCCTTTAAACTTAGACATTCCTAGCCAGGACAGCTTGATGTGAAGGCTTCCTTTAGTTACAGTTCTTTTCCTATTCCTAAATCTACTCCTAATACTTTGTTGTATTCGTTATACATCTCTTATTATGTCCTCACATTTGACAGGTCACAACACTCCCATCTCTGATTCTCTTTGCTTTATTCTTAATTATTATTATAACTAGGTCACCATTGCTTTAACTATTCTCTCAGTCTGTCTTTACATTATGTATCATTTTCTTATTTATGCTCTGCCCTTATTCTGCTCTTTTTTTATAATATTTTCGTGGTACCCAGGCCCGATGAGGGCAGCTTTCTATGACCATCCTGCTCTCAAACATAAAAAAAAAACCAGCAGAGTAGACAGGGTTTATAGAGTGATAACACACATTCCTGCAGAGTCATTTTTCCCACTGGAGG